>JAVJIF010012940.1:0-129183 GCA_038442645.1 Agave tequilana
TAATACTAACAAATTGTTTATCAGAATAACATGCGCATACTAGTCCGATCTCCGATGTCAATCATGAATCATTAAAGATAATATTTATACATGCAAAAGATTCTACGATCAAATTAAATCTAATGAATTCAAAAACAAACATAATCACACAATCTCACTTTTGCTGGACAACAATAAGTCGATAAAAACCTAGAGATTAAATATCAAACTGAAATAATTGTTTGGATAAAAATGTACCTATTGAGGATCTATATAACCTTGGTGCCTTTGGATGCCTGTAGATTGTAGATCTTTTTCCACGAATCCAATGCCTCAGGATCGTGCGAATCAAGCTCTGAAGGGATGAGAATGACCCGAAAATTAAACTTACATGTTAACGGGTCTGTTTTGCAAACGGGTGCACTGTAGCTGGCGCAATTTAACTGTTAAAAACGGGTTCGAGTTCAATGTAGAAGGCGGATCTTGTACTGTTGCTTGCGGTTTATGACTTAACCCAATTTCATCTATTTTCTAATTTGATTAGGAGTTTTAGTTCTACTTGTATTCAAATTTTGTAAAGCCTATATAAATACTCTTGTTATCAAATAATAATATAATCAATGAAATTAATAAAATTTACTATTCTCTCTGTGAGTTTGTTATGAATCATGAATCCTCTTTCTAATAGTTGTGGTATGACACATAAACCCTGATTAGTAGTGGGATGTCCTATTGTCAGGTTACTATAATTCTCTATTTCCCTCTGTTTCTCTCCACAATTAATTTCTTCTCTCTCAATTTTCGTCGAGTTCTTTGACTTCATCAACAACTTCCACCGTCGCGCCACAACAACACCCTCGCTTTGTCGTCACGCACCACCTTCACGCCAAATCGGCGCGCCATCGAGTCTATCACAGGCTTGTAGTTGCGCGTCCTCTAAGCTTGATCGCAACCTGCTTGGCTAAGCGTGCCTCTCTGCAACAACAGCCAACCAGCCCGGGCTGCACGTTAGAGTGTCACCCAATTCCCTGGTGCCTTCAGTCTGCACAACAGTCCCGAATTTGTCCAGCAGCCCGCAAGGTCAAGATCTGTTCAGAGCTTTGAAATTGGTGCTTCTTTTTGTACCAGCACATCTATTTCAACAAGTTAGACGTACAACAACAAGCTTATCTATTCCTTACCACAAGTTAAGAGTTTTACTTGCTTCAACATCAAGCATAAGGCCAGCAAACAAACAAGTCTGCACAAGTTCCAATCAAGGTTAGTATCACAAGTTCTGAGGAAGATTAAGCAAAGTTTCAGCACATATTCAATCAACATCAAAGTGCAAGTAACATCTAAAACACCAGCTATTTATTTGATAGCTATCAAGGTTTGTCCACAGTCATCTAAGGTATTATTTTTGTTCATCAAACTGTTTATTTACAAAATAAGATAAAACATTTCCAGTTTGTTATCGAACTTGATTTGCTGTCCAAATAAATAGAGAGCGTGCAGATTTGCTATACCTTGTAGTTCGAATAATTTCTTTCTTGATTATCAAATCTTTTACATGCAATAAGCATAGCATACAATTAATCTTCTTACTTTGATATAGATATAGGACTTGCATGTTAATAAAATAACTGATATTATTAATTTAAGTATTTTCTACCATGATCATTCTTGTGATGAGATGTATTTGAGTTCTTTTATCTATTACTTCGGCACACATACGCATATTTCACATCAATTTGTTTCAGAGTACAGTTACGTAAGATTTGCATATTATGTAAGTTTACTTGCTTTCTTACATTTAGTTAAGATTTTATTCAAAAACAAAATAAAAAATTTAAAATTTAAAAGGCAAAAAATTTCACCGCTTTTAAATCTCATAGGCACTTGTTAGGAAACTTTACAATTTCTTGCATTTAAAGATAAATAAAATTACATATATAGGAATTCCCACACCACCACTATGGATGTACTAATTTTTGATGGTTGTCTGAATTATTCTGATTATTTAAGATATCCTCAAGTTTTTCTAGATTACTACAAAGAATGGATATGTACTTCGAACCGATACTCATTTTCTAAAGATGAGAGATTCAGATTCACTATCACGAAATTGACTGGACAAGCTAGTTATACTGAACAGATTGGAAAGAAACAGGAAAACATGATTTCATTGACCAGTTGAAACTTGGGAATATATGAAGGAAAAACTCATCACTAAATACATGTCACCATATTTCTACGACTCTATACCTCTCCTACCTATTCAACTACATAGGTCTCATACCTTATACCCATACCTAGACATGATATTAAGAACCACCGAAATAAAATAAACCAAAGAAAGTCTCATCCTGTTAAATACGATATGCGTCAAGGTTACGGACATATAGTTGACAAACACCAATTTCTTTAGGGCTGTCAACATGGAGTTCTCATTGAAGCCCCTTAAGCCTAGTAGCATTATTTTCTCGAAAATCACTCATGTGTTAAGAAGTTTAATGTTATTTTCCCGGCTGCCACAACTATTATTCTTATTTTTACTATCGCAACTGTCTTTTGCTCTTTTCCTTCTCCGCCTCGTTTACTGCTGACCCTTCGATCATTACTTGCTTCCTTCCTCCTCTATTCCCGACACCATACACTTTCCCTATGACATATGTTAACTAGATCGAAATTCTCCACAAATCTTATCCCCATAGTCGATCAATATAGAGTCATTGAGTATGCATCATCAATTGCATCGCACATGCATGCACCACACGATGAAATTATTGATAAGATTGCACAAAATAACGCCAACTATGAGCTACGAATTGACTTTAGGAACATATTTAAACTTTTAATGTTAGTGATATTGTTCAAATGTTACATACTTCTAGTACTGATCTATTTAAATGTTGATGAAATTGAATAAGAATGTTTATGTTATAGATCTTTATATAAATTTTGGTATCAATTTTTTTTTTCAATGTTGAATACTTAGTGGATTATAAGGGTCTTTATTTATAATTTTCTAGTTGATAAACCATCTCATGAGCCTATTTTCGAGAGCCTTTTCTTCCACCGCTACCATATATTTTAAAATACTTGTAGTTCAAAAGTTGGTGTTGTTGTTTGTGCTGTTGTTGATGTTATTAGGTGAACAAATTTAAAACTTCTAATATTGATTATGTTGTTCAAAAGTTGCATACTTGTAGTCCTGATCCATTTCAAATCTTGATGAAATTAAACGATAACGTTTATGTTATATATCTTTCTATAGATTTTGACATTAGTTCTTCTTCATTCTTAAATACTTAGTGGATTATAAGGGTCTTAATTAACTCTAGCAATCAACTAGTTGATAAATCATCTCACAAGCCTATTTTCCAGAGCCCTTTCCTTCCTCCTCTACCATATATTACCATATATTTTACCTAATATAACATATCAAGTTGATAAATTCTTAAATGATAAAATTATCACCACCCAAGTTAGTGGGACTCGAAAATATTATTTTTTTGGGCAGGAAAAGTATCAATTGATGATACACGGCTCGACCGAAATGAACTGCAACAAATTGATCCTCGTGAGCAGTATGAAAGCACTTTCACTTCTAACTCGATTGGGTCGAGTTCTCTCCTACACGGAAAAAATGATGCGGACATCAAGTCACATGATGGCGCGTGTATCACCGATGGAGAAGACGTATTATTCCAGTTTTCTAGTAGCTGTAGAATTCTATGCATTTCAATTTTCTTATTTTGGTTTTTTATTTTTTATTTTGTAGTTGTAATTCTAATTTGATTAAGAGTTTTAGTTTTAGTTATATTCAAATTTTGTAAAAGCCTATATAAGGTCTCTTGTATCAAACAATAATATGCAATGAAATTTATGAAAATTATTTAAAATTATGAGTTTGTGATCTCTCTACAATTCTTTTTTTGAGTTTACCCCTAAAGAAACCCTAGATTAGGAGTCTGAAACCCTATCTAGCCTATCATCTTTTATCTCTTTGTCCTCTTTCAAACTCTAGTTCTTTCCTCTTCACAATTTTCTTCTAATCCCAATTCTAGTTTTTCCTCTTCAATTTCTATCTCAAGGAAAAAAAACCCTAGAAAAAAACAGAAAATCCAAAATCCCAAAATGTTAAAAACCCTCACTGTTCAAAATTCCAGAAAATTAGAAGGGAAAAAATTCTATATTTCTTTTCTTTCTCTTCTCGTTTCTTTTCTACCTACTACAGTTCCCTCTTCCTCGTGTGACCATTATTAGCCAACAAAAATAACCCAATTCTCAAAATATTTTCCCACAAGCCAACAACACCAACCTTAGATTTCAAGCCTGAGATCAACCTGCTTCTCGGTGAAGACTTTGAGAGCACCAACAACTTTCCATCGACCACCTCCTTGTTGTAGTCGACAGTCGCGCCACCATCGTCTTCCTCCTTGCATGCGGCCGCTATCACCCAACTCATCTTCTTCCCCGACGTCCTGCCGAAAGTCATCGCCATCTCACCGACGTTCACCTCGCCATCACCTTGCCATCACCATCTGATGCCAGCAACCTCTTCCGCCTTCGTCGTCAACTCCCTCCTGCATCGCTGTCGACCAACACCCCCCATTTTCTCGTTGTCGACTTCTGCTCGATCTGCCTGCATGAGTAAGCTTATGGAAGGAGATGTCATCAGCTCTTGGATGGCAGATTGGGGGTGATGCAAACTTGGAGGGGTTGATCAGAGCTTGCAAGGTTTCTTGTTGGTGCATTCAGGACGATGAAAATTCTAGGCCGTCAATGGGGCAGGTGGTTCATGTTGCGCCAGAAGGAAACTAACTACCACGATCAGAGTATCGCTGAGAATAATTCACGGTTTGACACTTTGCCTGTGTCCACGGGCACAAGGAGAAGATCTTTATTCAATGTCAATGATACTGTTTTTTTTATCACGGCTCTATTTAAAATCAACAACTAAAGTTTCAATACAATTAGGAAATTAAAATAATCCAGGCCCTCAAATCTGAAGCAACAGATCACGACCGTTCAATATAATCCAAATCTGAGTTGAATTCAATTTTGCAACTTGGAAACTCTAGAGTCAACCGTCTCATACACGCCATAGTTCTCACGCTTTGAAAGTTGTGGTGAGGGCAAGGACAAGGGCAAAAGCCTCAGCTTTAGTTGAGAGCGGGCCACAGTAAGGGCTACAGCGGGGAGCCACACTAAAGTTCTGCGGACTGAGGGGAACCATGCTCAATTTCTGCGGACTGAGCATGACTGCTGAGTGATCATAGAATGAGTACGACTGCGTGGGCGGGGAACCACACTTAAGCTCTGTGGAGTAACTCAAGTTCTGCGGATTGAGGGATGCTTCTCTTTGCCACAGCGGAGCTCTGCAGAGTAAACTTAAGTACTCCGGAGTGAGGGCTTCTCTTCAAACTTTAAAATATCCCAAAATTTAGATCTCTCTACAAGTCTCTACCTCAATGAAGATTTCTCAATCTGAGCCAAACAATGAATCACCACTCTGACTCATCAACCGGGTTGCACCATAAAGACTGACTACGTCCCCCTTGCCCAAGGGATCAAGCCACACATAGTGCATCCAAACAACCTTAAATAACTCAGTTTGCTAGAAGGATCTAGAATAAGTTTTTACAGAAATTGAACTTAGCCCTCGTAACTGCATTGGTAAGCATATTCGGAGGATTATTCTTCGTGTTGGTCTTCATCAGCTCTATATCGCTCTCATCTAGAATCTCCTGCACAGAGTGAAACCTGACATCAATGTGCTTCGTGCGTGCTTGTTGACTTGGTTCTTCGCTAAATAAATAGCACTTGTGCTATCACAATTGACCTTCAAGAAGTCATGTTTGACTCCCAAGTCATCCAATAACTTTTGAAGCCAAGTTGTCTCATTTATAGCCTTCTGTCAATGTCATATAATCGACCTCAGTTGTTGACAGTGCTACAGTAGACTTTAAAGTATAACGCCAACTCACTGGTTCTTGAGATAATGTAAACACATATCCTGTCGTGACCGGTGCTTGTCAAGATCTCCAACATAGTCAGAGCCTACTTATCTTACACTCCTGCTTACCTCTGGTATTCTTCTCAAATACTAGACCAACATCCACTATACCCTTGATGTACCATAAAATTCACTTCATCAACAGGAAGCACGGGAGGCGCGAGAGGAGTAATAGAGAACAGGTGGCATGCAGCTGGATTGGATACATATTCTTCGCACTAAAATGGAAGAACTCAATGAAGAAGATCAGAGAGCATGAGAATACAGTTGCCGGCTTCGCCACCTCAGCCTCAGCCACATCAACCTCATCGCTGGGTTGGATGGCTGAGGCTGAGCGTCTTGACCGCTGAGCATGCTCAATGTTGTGGCTCCGCTACCTCCACTTTATATTGAGGATAATACTGTTCATTTTCCTTTAATCACAGGATAGATTCTTTGTTCATTCCAACCATAACTACGCATCTCACCCCTCTTACGTTTACATCCCGATGTATGCTCTTGCAACATGTAATAAAGCTCCCTTTACTTTTACATTACATCCCGATGTATGCTCTTTTAATAGGCAACATGTAATAAAGGTACCAGATGAATAAATAATCCTTGAAGGCGAGTCCATTCTGTCATGTCCAATAAAAATGTTAGAAGCCGGCACCAAGATATAATTTTTTTATAATGTTTAATGGGCTACAATGCTATTACCCAAAAAAAAAAAAAGCAACACCAATCTTCTGTAATCTTGTCGAAATAAATAATAACATATAGATCTTATAAATTTCTTCCCCCCAACTTGCAACAAACTTAGACAAACATAAATAGGAAACACAACATGAGACCAGTACTACTCCCTTCAAGCTATGTACCTATAGCTCCTACTTGATCCCTTCCCTATATCTGTCATGGACTTTGTCTTCCTCCTCGACCCCGAAGCTTGCTCATGCTTTCTCCACAGCGCAGCGCGTTCCCTTGGTTGCGCCTACATCTGCGCATGGTCCTATATCCCCTACCCATCCAATTATTTGATCTGCTTTATCATGAGTCCTGCGGGCTCTTTGATGTGTATCGTGCATCATTTTGCAGCGTCGAGAGTGGGAAACGGGTGCCTTACATTGAGTAGCCGATCATGATCTAATGAACTTGGCTTCTACTCAAATTCAGAGACAATTCTATCAGGAGTCTGGCATTAAGAAAGCTTTGTTCATGGGATGAAATGGAGAGATCGAATAAGGGATGTCGAACACGGGCAATGTACCTGACAACTGCTCCACGATGGACTCCTCCCCTCCCCCTCCTCCTCCTCCACTTCTGACACCTTCCCCTCCCTTTCTAAATCAATTGCCTTCTCTTTCCCCTCCTCCTAGAAGATCGGGTTCAGAAGCTGCAATTCGTCAAACAACCTGAGCTGCATCAACATCCTTCTCTCCCATCTCTTGCATGGTCACACCTTCATCTTCCTTTCCCCATTTACATTAGGAGCCCAAACCTAGCACCAGTTACAGCTTACCAACCACCAAATCACAGAGACAACCTGCAACAACTACCTCCATCATCATCACTTGCCTACAACAACATCCAAACATCAACACCCACGAAGTCACAGAGCAAACAACCTGTAACAACTACCTCCATCATCATCACTTACCTACAACAACGTCCAAACATCAACACCCACCAAATTCCACCTTCTTTGAGGGGAGAGGGATGACTGACAGATGGCAAAGACAACCACCCTCCTATCATCGACATCCTCCATCATCTGTGAGCTTCACAGCTGGAGAAGGAGAGAAGAAGAAGGAGAGGAAGGCAGTGAAGTGTAAAAGAAAGAGGGAGAGGTAGAACATGGGGGGATAAGCTTGATGTTTTTTGAGCACCCATGGCTGAAACAAAAAGAACCGAGTCTTGGGATGAAAGACTGAAATAACTGATACTTGGAGAAGAACTCGACAGTAATATGACTTGTGAGTCCTATAATTTGCTTCTTATGTGGATCATGCATCTAAGTCTAACTACTCCTAATCTTCTATATTTTATAAGTTTAAATTCATCTGAAAAGGATGTAATGTATTGTCCTCTGGTTGGTCTTAATATCCCTATCAATGACTAGTCAATACACGCTTGAGGCTAGCACTTTACGAGTTAAAAAAAATTATTGACCCAAACAACTGAGAGAGTCATGTTGAATAGCAAGCGGATCATATCACATAAGCATATTTCTTATCAGTATGGGTACATTCAGGTTTACATTGTTTGACTTGATCTGATATATTTCAATTGAACTTTACATGTGTGCTAGCACCAAACTATGGATTGTTTAAAATAAGGTTTGAGAAGAAAGCAATGATTAAAGATTCAGGTTCAAGATGTGGCTAATGTATGAATATATAAGTACTACGGCGGCACGAAATTTCTGATTAGAGTTAGAAACTGCAGCAGTGATACATAGGCAACAACAGGGATTGAGATTCAAAACGTTTGAATTATGGTAGTTGTCTGGCTCACTAAATTTCAGCTGCTAGGCAACTCACTGAAACTATGCCAGCTAGCATTTCATTAAATCTAACTTTTTCTGAAAGTTAAATTCCATCGCCCACTAAAGCACAAGGATGAATGGTCCTTAGAATTCATATAGGAAATTTTCTTAGCCACCTTGTTTGGGGCTTTTCGTGTGACAAGTGTGTAGCCCCTATTTACATGGTCTGGCTCCTTGAGAAATTTGGTTAGCTCTTGTGCAGAGTGGTTAAACTCAATAAAAGTTTAAAGAGATACTTGGAGGGAATCAGAGTCAAAATTGGGGTACATACCAAGTATATCCGCTTTCCTCTGAAGTCATAAAATTATCAAAATGAATAAAAACTGCTGTTCCACGGGCAGTGGATCTGGCTATCAATGAAATCAGAGGTATATAAAAGTATCATATGCCAATAAAGCGCTAAACAGACTAACATATGTTTTAATATATGATCTATCCACTATCAGTCTATTGTGATTGAAACTATTTCATCTAATTGATGAAAATAATTTGTTCACCATTCCTTATGCCTGAAAAAAATTTCTCATTCAATTTACATCAAGCGTATAACTTTAGCCTGAAATTCTCTAAACATAAAGATTCATATTTTGGTGCTTGACACACACCTTAAAAACTAAAATGGATAACACTAACTACAATAATATAAGAAATAGCTCGACACTCTCAATCATAACTTATATGCAGTTTGAAGCTAATACTTCTAAGCTCTTGAATAAATACTTATTTGGAATGTGAATTAATCTTTAGAACTCATAGAAGAAAGCGTTAAGTTTTAGAATCAATAGAAGTACCATGTGATTCAGGGCTTCAATTTGAAGAGATTTTCGAGAGAAAAACTGAGTTATCTGCAAAGACATGTCAAACTTCAAGAACCCCTTCTAGAATTTGGGCCACCTGTCCCCTCGTAGGCTTAACAATAATGACATGTATAGGCTTCAATAATTACCTTAAACTCACTTGTTGATCACCATAACCCCTCCCTCTCCTATAACTTCCCCCTCTCCTCTATAACCTTGAATTAGAAATACTTGCTCGCATCAAAGAGAGACGGAGGGAATGAGCTTTTGCTGATGGTTGGAGCAATGGAAAGTGAATGTGGGTAAGACTAAAAAAATTGAATTAGATTCTCAGTATAATTTTTTTAGGGAAAAAGGGGCCTTAGCCCAAGATTCTCAGGAAAGTTGATTGTGAGAGATTGAAAGAGGGAAAAAAGTAGATTAGGTTTTAGATCACAATCGACGAACCGATTACGATCTAGGAGATCTTAATTATCTCTGGATCTTGTTTAACTGTATTGTTAATTTCGTCTAGATGATCTATTGCTCCTCGAGTGTTTACTTTCGTGTGGATGATCTATTGCTCTTCGAGTTTAGTTCCCATCATGTAGCATTCAAAAGAGAACCGATCGTGATCTTGATATAGAGATCTTCATCTGCGAGATCATGGATGGTCAGATTTGTTTCTTGAATCTTGTTAAATAGATCGAACGGTTCATTTTTCATATTATGGATTGAACTATCGGTCAAGACTCCTCTTTACTGTAATGAGACAACGCCATCAATTAGGGTTAGGGATTTGACTTTTGATATCCTTTAGGATTAAGATTATGCAATCTCAATATAAATAGGAAATGTAATTCTGTAGCATATATAAAGTCCCTCATGTACTCAATTTTTTAGAATGAAGATGAACAATGAAAATTTGCTATTCTCTTTGTGAGTTGGCAGTGGATTTTAAGTTCTCTTTCTAATAGTGGTAGGATGTCCTATTAAACCCCGATTAGTGGTGGGATGCCCTAATTGATTTATCATAAATATATTTTTTTCCTCCTAATCTCCCACAAACAAATTTCTTTCACTAAAAAAATAGATTCACGCGAAGAAAATTCAGTCACGAGTAAGCTATTTTGTTCGGATCATATCTTACTCATCCGGAGTTCAATCATGCACCGTTCGAAGCGTTGGAATCGTGACAGAAAGATCTACACTACTATAAAATTTCAGAGTAAGAAAACAGAGGAAAATCAAGTTTTATTCACAGGTAATCAAGAGGTACAATTTCAATTCACGAATATTTATTTACAAGTTTGATATTACATCTCTAATTTCTTATCAGCCTTGATTACTGTCCACTTCAAATTGTGAGTTGAGTGCTTCTACTTGCCTGATAATTTTTAGCTTCTTTATTAATCATTGAACTGCCATTGCATAACATTAACATTGAGTTAGTACTTTAATATTTGAAAAAGATCAAATAAATGTATGTTAAAGAAACATACATAATATTAACTGTTTTAAGTTTTCCTACTAACGATAGTTCTTGTTGGTGAAATGTTTAATTGAGTTATTTTATTTATTGCTTTGTCCTCATACACGTTTCACATCAGTAGTACTGGTATCATGTTGTGTTTCCTATATGTGTTTACCTAAGTTTATTGCAAGTTGGGGGGAAGAAATTTATAAGATCTATATCTTGTTATTTCAACAAGATTGCTGAAGATTGTGTTGCCTTTTTTGGGTAATGACATTAGTAGGTTATTAAACATTATATAAAAGTGATATCATAGTTCCAGCTCCTGTCATTTTATTGGACATGACAAAATGGACTCGCCTTCTAAGGATTATTTATTCATTTGGTACCTTTATTACATGTTGCCTATCGAAGGAGCATACATCGGGATGCAATGTAAAAGGGGACCTTTATTACATGTTACAAGAGCATACATCGGGATGTAAAAGTAAGAGAGCGGTGAGCTGCGTTGTCATGATCGGAATGAACAAAGAATCGATCGTGTGATTAACAGGAAACAAATAGTATTATCCTCAATATAAAGTGGCAGAGGTGGCGGAGCCACAACGTGGAGCATGCTCAGAGCGACCGAGACGTTCAGCCTCAGCCTTCCAACCCAGCAATGAGGATGATGTGGCTTAGGCTAAGGTGGCGGACCTGGAGACGGCAACTGTATTCTCTGCTCAAGCTCTCTGATCTTCTTCATTGAGTTCTTCCATTTCAGTGCAAAGAATGTGCATCCAGCTAGAAGGGCAACCAAAATAAACACAGCAATCGCACCAATCAACACCCATCCAGCCGTTCTTTATAACTTCTCCCGCCCCTCCCACACCTCATGTCGATGAACAGTAGAGGAACACCTCTATCGATTGAAGGGGGGCTGAAGATCAGGGAGGGTGGTTGGCCGTAGGACCCAAAATCTTAACATCGAAACAAATTAGAAAATTAAAAGATGAAATTAATTAAACAAAAAATAACTCGCGATCAAAAATCCTAACCTAATTGACGGTGTTTTCTCATTTACAGTATCTCTTAAAGGGAAGAGGAATATGGACTGATAGTTCAGTTCGGTATGAAAATTAACCATTCGATCTAGTTAAATCAAGAGACAGGATTAAAGATTAGACTAAGGATCTGACCGTCCGTGATATCAAGATCTCTCTAGAACCAGAAAAAAGTAGAAAATTAAAACTATAATTAAATGATGAAATTAATTAAATAAAAAAACTCGTAATCGAACCCCTAACCCTAATTGACGGCATTTTCTCAATTACAATAAAGAGAAATTTGGAACGATAGTTCAATCATAATATGAAAAATGAACCGTTCGATCCAATAAATTGAAGAAACAAATCTGACCGTCTGCGATTTCGCGGATCAAGATCTCTATATCTAGATCACGATCGGTTCTCTTTTGAATGCTACAGGATGGGATCTAAACTCGAGGAGTGATAGATCATCCACACGAAAGTTAACACTCAAGGAGCGATAGATCATCTAGACAAAATTAAATAATCCAGTTAAACAAGATCCAGAGAAATTGAGATCTGCTAGATCGCGATCACAATCAGTTCGGCGATCGCGATCGCGATCGCAACCCTAATTTACTTTTCCCCTTATTTCAATCTCTCACAATCAATTGTTCTAAGAATCTTGGGCTAAGTTTCCCCAAAAAAAATTATATTGAGAATCTAATTCAATTTTTTTTAGTCTTACCCACATTCGTTTTCCATTCCTTCAGCCATCACGAAATCTTATTCCTCATTCCCTCCCTCTCTCTTTGATGCGAGCGTATTTAAAATTTTTTTAAGCGGGGTTATAGAGGAGAGGGGGTATTTATAGGCGAGGGAGTCGGGTTATTGTGACCGGCAAGTGAGTTTAAGGTAATTATCGAAGCCTATACATGTCATTATTGCTAAGCCTACGAGGGGATAGGTGGCTCAAATTCTAAAAGGGATCCTTGAAGTTTGACATGCTTTTGCAGAAAACTCAGTTTTTCTCTTAGAAACCTCTTCAAATTGAAGCCCGGAATCACATGGTACTTCTATTGATTCTAAAACTTAACGCTTGTATGAGTTCTAAAAATTAATTGTGGGAAGTATGCTAGTATCATATTCCAAATAAGTATTTATTCAAGAGCTTAGAAGTAATAGCTTTAAACTGCATTTAAGCCATGATTGGGAGTGTTGAGCTATTTCTTATATTAATGTAGTTAGTGTTATTCATTTTAGTTTTTAAGGTGTGTGTCAAGCATCAAAATATGAATCCTGATGTTTAGAGAATTTTAGGCTAAAGTTATCTTGATGTAAATTGAATGAGATATTTTTCTCGGCAAAAGGAATAGTGAACAAATTATTTTCTTCAACTAGAAATGGTCTCAATCACATTAGACTGATAGTGGATCGATTAGAGATTAAAACATATGTTAGTCTATTTTGTGCTTTATTAGCATATGATACTTCTACGTATCTCTGATTTCATTGATAGCCAGGGTCCATTGCCCGTGGAACAACAATTTTTATTCATTTTGATAATTTTCTGACTTCAGAGGAGTGAATATACTTGGTATGTACCTCTATTTTGACTAAGGTTCCCTCCAAGTTCCTCTTTAAACTTTATTGAGTTTAACCCTCTGCATAGGAGCTAACCAAATTTCTCAAGGAGCTAGACCATATAAATAGGAGGCTAAAGAAAAGTTCCTATATGAATTCTAAAGGATCATTCACCCTGTGCTTTGGTGGGAGATGGAATTTAACTTCCAGAAAAAGTTTAGATCTAATGAAATGCTAGCTGGCATAGTTTCAGTGAGTTGCCTAGCAGCTGAAAATTTAGTGAGCCAAACAACCATCATAATTCAAACCTTTTGAATCTTAATCCCTATTGTTGCATATGTATCAATGCTACAGTTTCTAACTCTGATCAGAAATGTTGTTCTATTTCAATCCTTATATATTCATACATCAGCCACATCTTGAACCTGAATCTTTAATCATTGCTTTCTTCTCAAAACTTTATTTTAAACAATCCATAGTTTGGTGCTAGCACACATGTAAAGGTCAATTGAAATGTATCAGATCAAGTCAAACAACGTAAACCTGAATGTGCCCATACTGTTAAGATATTTGCTTATGTGATTGATAAACTTGCTATTCAACATGACTCTTTCAATTGTTTGGGTCAATAATTTGTTTAACTCATGCAGTGCCAGCCTCAAGTGTGCATTGACTGGTCATTGATTGGGATATGGAGACCAACCAGAGGACAATACATTACATCCTTTTCAAATGAATTTAAACTTATAAAATATGGAAGATTAGAAGTAGCTAGACTTAGATGCATGACCCACATAAGAAGCAAAATTACAAGACTCACAAGTCATTTCACTATCAAGTTCTTCTCCAACTATCAACTATTTCAGTCGTTCATTCAACACTCAGTTCTTGTTTCAGCCATGGTGCTCAAAAAAATCAAGCTTATCCCCTCATATTCTACTCTCTCTCCTCTTCTTTTACACTTCTCTGCGAACCTCTCCTCTCCAGTAGACTCGATCTATCACAGCCACTCTCTGTGTGGAACACAAAAGCTAACATCTAAAGGTGGCAACTTTGTGCTAGGCTTCTTCCAGCCAGGTAACTCTTCATACTACCACATAGGCATCTGGTACAACCTCAACAAGGTCTCTCAGCTCACCTCAGTTTGGGTTGCCAACTGAGAGACCCCGATCACTAACTCTACAACAGCAGAGCTTAAGATCTCTGTTGATGGCAATATAATCCTCTCAAACCTATCCAATCCCCTAATATGTTCCACTGATACAACTCTAGCATCCAATTCCACAGGTGCTGTCCTATTGGACACTGGAAACCTTGTTTAAGAGAGTTCAAATCCCAACATAACATTGTGGCAGAACTTTAATTACCCAACTAATACATGTCTCTTGGTGTTAAGTTGGATTGCACAAAGTCATTGGAGAGTATCATGTTGGAAATACAATAGATTTAATGCGGATAAAATAGGCCATGAATCAAGAATCATAGAACATCTCAAAATTAGAATGCATAATCAAATAACCCTAATACTCAAATCTCCATACCTGAAGCCATTGAAGAAGATTGGATGAAGTTTGAAGAAGACTTTGATTCTTCCTTTTGATCCTGCAAACCCTAATGCAATGATCCTCTTTTCTCTGTCTCCTTTTCCTTTCACAAAACCTCCAGAAAATCTTTACCGATGGCGTTCTCAAAAATGAGCGATTGTTTTGTATTTCTTTGCAGAGGAGAAAAGTGGGTCGCACATTTGCAAATAAACCCCTTGAAATAAAATCTTTCCATCATGGTACCCTTTATATTTCAAGAGACTATATAACTATATAAATGTGACTTTAATATGGGCATAATATTATATCAGTTAACTTTAATAGGAATCCAATATCAATTAACCAAGGTTATTGGTCCATTTTTAATGTGAAATTAACATTCTCCCACTTGGACCATTAACCGATTAGGTTAAAACTTTAGAAAACAAATAAAAGAAAAGACTCATTTGTAAATCATTTTTTACTCCATTGGATTCCATACCGAAAAACTTGACACGTGATCACGAATTTTTAAAAACAACAACTGATAAGCCCAAATATGAAATACTGTAATACTGCAATTAGCTTGGACCACCAATGCGAGTCATAGCGGTTATACAACATCTATGTCATACTCCCTTCTATGTACCACAACATTGATAACCCTTACTAATTGAGTCTATAACCAAAATGACCCTGTAATTGTCTTGTAAAGACATTTCCTATTTAACAAACATCCATACATAACATGTGCACACATAATTGGATAACAGGAAACACAGAAACAAACTTTTATTTGTACAATAATGTCAATTACATAAGTACCAAAATATACATTACAGATTGCCTAAAAGACCCATTCTAACAATATGTTCCTTAAATGTCTTTGGAGGCAATCCTTTTGTCATTGGATCAGCAACCATTAAAGTGGTACTTATACTTTCAATTGACACCTTTTGTTTCTCAACTCTTTCTCTAACCACCAAGTACTTAAGTTCTATGTGTCTAGAACCATTAGAGTACTTACCATTCTTAGAGAAGAAAACGGCTGCTGTATTGTCACAATATATCTTCAGCGGCCTGGCAATAGAGTCAACTACACCAAGTGCTGAGATAAAATTCCTTAACCATAATGCATGATTTGTGGCCTCAAAACAAGCTATAAACTCAGCCTCCATCGTGGATGAAGCAATAATAGACTGCTTTACACTCTTCCACGATATTGCCCCACCTGCTAGCAAGAAAATAAATCCTGAGGTAGACTTCCTGCTATCTGGGCAACCACCAAAATCTGAGTCCGAATAGCCGATCACCTCCAACTGATCTGATCTCCTGTATGTGAGCATATGGTCCTTCGTCCCTTGAAGATACCTCATAACCTTCTTAGCCAACTTCCAGTGCTCCATTCCTGGATTGCTTTGGTATCTTCCCAACATCCCAACTGCAAAACTGATATCTGGCCTGGTACAAGTGCTTGCATACATCAAGCTCCAACAGCTGATGCATACGGAACTTTCTGCATTTGACCCTTTTCTAAGTCATTTCTGGGACACTGGCTACCACTTAATTGTCACCCTTCTGAATGGGTGCAGGACTGACTGAACACATTTCCATATGAAATCTTTCTAAGACTCGGTTGATATAACCTTTCTGAGACAGTCCTAGCAATCCTCGAGATCTATCCCTGAAGATCTCTATGCCAATGACATAAGCTGCCTCACCCATATCAACCATCTGAAAGTTCTTGGTAAGATAGCTTTTAGTTTCATACAGCAGACCAATATCACTACTGGCTAACAAGATATCATCCACATACAGAACCAGAAAAATAAACTTGCTCCCACTAATCTTTAGATATATACACTGATCAACAGTGTTTTCTGTAAATCCAAAAGATGTAATGGTATCATTAAACTTTATATACCATTGCCTGGAAGCTTGTTTAAGTCCGTATATGGATTTCTTTAATTTGCAAGCCAAGTGTTCTTTACCTTCATTTGCGAACCCTTCAGGTTGCTCCATGTAAATTACCTCATCCAAATCTCCATTCAGAAAAGCAGTTTTCACATCCATTTGATGTAACTCCAAATCATAATGAGCTACAAGTGCCATAATGATTCTAAGAGAATCCTTCTTTGATACTGGAGAGAAGATTTCTGTATAGTCAATGCCTTCTTTCTGAGTGAAACCTTTGGCCACAAGTCTAGCCTTATATCGTTCGATATTGCCTTTAGAGTCGCGCTTGGTCTTAAAGACCCATTTACACCCGACTTTCTTACAGTTAGTAGGCAATTCAACGAGATCCCAGACTTGATTTTGGTCCATAGATTTCAACTCATCATTCATAGCATCAACCCATTTACTAGAATCATTGCATTCTATGGCTTGTGAAAATGAAACTGGATCTTTATTAATCCCAATATCATAGTCAGATTCCTGTAGATATACCACATAATCATCTGAAATGGCAGATCTTCTTTCCCTTTGAGATCTTCTCAAAACTGCCGGTTGTGGTGGTTCTACAATATTTTCAATGGCGATATCCTCATGGAGTGGTGAACCAATATCAATATGTTGTTCTGGTATCTCAACTTGATGATCAAGCTGAGGAACAATAATTTCTCTTGAAGGAAAGGTAATTGGGATATTTACCCTTACTACTTCAAGATCTACCTTTCTTGGTTCATCACTCCCACTAAATTCACCATTCTCTAGGAATCTGGCATTACCAGTTTCAACTATTCTTGTACTATGGTTAGGGCAATAAAATTTGTATCCCTTAGACTTATCTGGATAACCAATGAAATACCCAGATATTGTTTTTAAGTCTAATTTCTTTTCTTGTGGATTATATATTCTAGCTTCTGCTGGACAACCCCAAACATGTAAATGTCTTAAACTAGGTCTCCTACCAGTCCACAACTCGAAAGGAGTTATTGGGACTGCCTTACTAGGAACCCTGTTTAAGATATACATAGCAGTCTTTAAGGCTTCATTCCACAATGAAATGGGTACATTAGAGAAGCTCATCATGCTCCTAACCATATCCATAAGTGTTCGGTTTCGCCTTTCAGCAACACCATTCTGCTGAGGCGTACCTGGCATTGTGTATTGAGCACAAATACCACGCTTTTCTAGAAATTTGGCAAATGGGCCAGGATGTTATCCTGACTCATCATATCTACCATAAAATTCACCACCTCGATCTGATCTTATGATTTTAACATTTCTATCTAATTGTCTCTCGACTTCTGTAATGAACACCTCAAGGATGTCAACAGCCTGAGACTTTTCATTAATTAGATATACATAACCATAACGTGACAGATCATCTATAAAGGTAATGAAATATCTCTCTCCCGTAAAACATGGAATGGAGAGTGGTCCGCAAATATCTGTATGAATTATTTCAAGGAGTTATTTACTTCTTGTGGCACCTTTCTTAGTATGTTTTGTTTGCTTTCCTTTTATGCAATCCACACACACATCAAAATCAGTGAAGTCTAGGTTATCCAAAATCTCATTCTTCACTAATCTTATAATTCTATCCCTGGAGATATGCCCCAGTCTTCTATGCCACAAGATTGAGGATTTTTCATTTATTAAGCCACGTTTAATACCAACATTCGAATGCAGAGATAATAAAGATTGTGCAAACTCATCATTCAATGAAATTTTATATAAACCATCACATAAAATTTCATGTCCAACCGGAATTGAATTATACATTAAACTGAGTTTTCCACAACTGAATAAAACAGAATATCCAAAAAACATCTAATTTGGATATTGACATTAAATTCCTAGAAATCGAAGGTACATAAAAGTATCTTCAAGATCCATCTGATGCCCCGTCTCTAAGAGTAGTCGATAAGTACCAACATATTCGACCTCCACTTTGAGACGGTTCCCCATAAAGACGAATCTCTCACTTTCCTTTGGTTCCGGGTTGTAAGGAATCCCTGCATTGAATTAGTTATGTGAGTTGTGGCTCCAGAGTCAATCCACCAAGTATTAGAAGGAACTTCAGCAAGATTTGATTCAAAACATACAAAAGAAAGATTTATACCTTTCTTTTCGAACCAAGCTTTCCTCTTGTTGCAGTCCTTCTTCACATGTCCCTTTCTGCTACAGAAGTAGCACTTGACAGTGAAGACCTTTCCATGACCTTGGCTACTTTCCCCATGGTCATGCCCTTTCTTTGATGGAAATCTCTTACCTCTTCCATATTTACCTTTCTTATGGATACCTCCTTGAGTTACTGCCAATACTGAGTTATGCCCTTCTTGCCTCAGTCTCACTTCCTCTTGTACACACATACCAGTTAGCTCATTCAAATTTCACTTATCTTTATGAGTGTTGTAGTGAATCTTGAATGGCCCAAACTGAGAAGGAAGTGAGTTAAGGATGAACTGTACCAAGAAGGATTCATCCACTTTCATACCCAGTGATCCTAACTTAGCAGCCTTATCAGTCATATTTAGAATGTGTTGTTGAACTCCTCTATTATCATCATATTTCATGGTGGTAAGTTCAGCCATGAGGGTGCCAGCTAATGACTTATCTGCAGACTTAAATCGGTCTCTTACAGCAGATAAAAGTTCAGATGCACTAGTAGTATGTGGGAGGGAAGTCTTGATGTTATTGGCTATGGTCATCTTTATGAACATGAGACTGAGTCTATTCGACCTTTCCCAAGCTTTGGCATGGCTAACCTGCTCTGCTGTACTTTCAGCAGACACTTCATCAGGCTTCTCTACCAAAAGGGCCATGTCTAGGTCCAGGACACCCAGTGTAAACTGTACATGCTCAAACCACTCAGAGAAATTTGTACCATCCAGGGCTGGAATGCTAGTGGCATGAGTGTGAAGGGAAGTAGGGACGTTCACTGAAACATAATAGGACATTGCTCACATTAGGCCACTTATCAATACTGTAACACCCCGTTCCTGGAATACGTACGTAGATACGTATTCTGATTTTCTAACATATTTCTTTGATTTATCTTGTATTTATTTTTATTTTATGATTATTGGTGTGATTGTTTTGTATTGGATTTGGATTCGTGGACTCGGAGTCAGCCCTAGTCTGAACCGAGGGCCCGAACCTAATGCTTCGCTCGATTTGGCCTTTCTGCTAATCCGATTTGATCGATTTCGGTTTAAACATCGTTTTCTAATATTTTAGATTTTTCATGATTTTTTGGAATTTTTCAGAATTATTTGCAAAAATCTCCAAAACTGGTGTCGGTCGGTATCGCTGACTGATTCCCGTATTTTTAATTTTCAAATGGGATTGAATTTTCAGAAATGGCTTTCACAGTACATCTTAGAATATCATTTTCTATCTAAATTCATTTTCGAGATTTTTCAGAATTTATCGAAAATCCACCGGTTTTGGTGTCGACCGGTACCGCCGGAAGATTTCAGGATTTTTAATTTGAAATCTACATTGAATTTCTCGAATCCGATTTCACCGAGCATCTTAAAATATTATTTTCTATTTTTGAGAATTTTTCGGAAGGATTCTGAAACAGTCGAATTTTCGCTTTATTAAAATAATAATAAAATTTGCCGTATTTCTTTTTCTTGCTTTTACCTCTCAAACCCTCTACTTATTACTTCCAGAATATTATATCAATTTTATTATTTACTAAAATATTTATTTATAAATTTTTAACTATTTTTAATCATTTCTTTTTAATTTATCTAATTTCTTTTCATTTTTTTTTTTTCTTTTCTTTTCTTCTCCTCCACTCAACCTCTTCCCCCACGCCAAAGAGAACGCAGCAGCGGCAGCAGAGGCTGCAGGGCATGGGTTGAGCTCCAATCCCCCCACTCCATCTCCTTTCATCATTTCAATTACCATTTATTTTCCTTTTTCTTCTCCACTTAAACCACCTCCATTCTTTCATTTTCATTTTCATCTTCAACCTCCCATCTCCACTCACGCACCCAACTCCACCGCCGCACCACCCTCACCACCGCCGCCTCCGGCGCCGCCCTAGCCGCCGCCACCGCTTCCCCCAACACCCCACAACACTCCTCCACTCCCATCAACCCCAATTCAACTCCACCATCCTCAATTTCTCCCAAAACCCATCACATACCCACCTTCATCTTCTCCAAATTCCACCTCTCCACCACCAAATTCTCCCCTTCAACTACTCCATCACCACCTCCTCCACCTCCTCTAACATCCCAACACCACCAAACACCACCACCACCACCACAACCACCACCACCACCCATCACCTCCATCAAAACAACATCAACAACAACAACATCAACACAAAAAAAAGAACCCACCTCTCCTCCTCCACCCGCGCGCTGCGCGCCGCCCTCCTCCCGCCGGCGGCGCCGGCGCCGGCGCCGGCCGTGGCCGGCCGACCACCCCACTCCCCCTCCTTCTTCTTTTCATTTCTTTCTTTCTTTCTTCTTTTCTTTCTTTCCTTTTTCCTTTTCATTTCATCCCTAAATAAAACAAAATTCCTCTTTCCAAAATACCCCCCACCATTCCCTAAAACTACTTACCTATATTTACACCCACTACCCCTCTCCTTTAAATCCTAATTAATTCCAATATACACCATATTTTCTCTCTCTTTTTCTTTCTCTCTCTCTTCCCTACAACTTTCTCTCTCCTCTCTCTCTCCTCTCTCATTCCCTCCCTAATATTTATATAAATATTTATAATTATATATTTTAATATATATATTTGTGGGCTAAAGGTTTACTCGAACGGTTCGCCGATTTCTGGACTTTTAATCGGTATTTCACCCGGTTTCAGGCGAGTACAGTTATTTTTAGCATGCATCTACTTTATCATTATGCGAGTACAATTTCATTTTTTGACATACCTCTACTTTATTAATATGCGAGTACAGTTTCATTTTTGGCATGCGACTATTTTATCATTATGTAAATATTTTTAATATGTTAAAATAAACCCTCTTGTATTCTAAGCATGGGATTGAGATATGGATATGTTAGCTTGTTTAGTATTTATTGTTGTAAATTTAATACATGATATCATGCTATGTAAATTAATAAATAATATTGCACTAGGTATTTACCCGACCCTGGACATGTTATGCCTGATATGTGATTTATTACACCGGTACATGGTATTTACACCAACACTTGGCATGTTACACTAGGGACATGATATATGATACCGACACTTGCCATGCTATAGTTGATACATGATATATAACACCTGTACTTGTCATGCTATACTTGACATGTGATATCTGACCCCGATATTTGTCTTGCTACACTTATCACTTGACATTGGACACCGATACTTGATACTTGACGCCTGTTCTTGACACACAGTACATACTATGCTGGCCACCTGATATTTGATATGCTATACTTGCCACATGACATATTACACCGGTATTTGACATGCTATACTTGCCACATGACATATTACACCGGTATTTGACATACTATGCTTGCTACCTGATATTTGACATGCTATGCTTGCCACCTGATATATATAACACCGATACTTACCATGATATACATGACACCTGATACCTGGCACCTGACACCTGACTCCTGTATTACCTGGCATATGCATGATTATTATTACCAGACATCTGGTAATCCTGTACTCCTGTACTCCTGTATTCCTGTATTCCTGTACTCCTGTATTCATGTACTCTTGTATTCCTGTACTCATGCTCTTGTTAATAGCACAGTCAGACCGGCGTCCGGCAGAACATGCCTGGTGTCGGGATGACGAGGATGTATCCCACAATCGTGCTAGCGTCCGGCGGTTCCTGAATGGAACTAAGTGCCACACGGAGCAAAGTGCCACGCCATACACATGGTGGGGGCCACCTCTTGAATCCGTGGGGGCCACCTCTAGAATCCATTCCCCACGCAGAGCAAAGTGCCACACAGAGCAAAGTGCCACACCACACACGTGGTGGGGGCCACCTCTTGAATCTGTGGGGGCCACCTCTTGAATCTGCGGGGCTACCTCCTGTATCTACCCTCAGAGCAAAGTGCCACATGGAGCAAAGTGCCACATCACACACGTGGTGGGGGCCACCTCTTGAATCCATGGGGGCCACCTCTTGAATCTGAAGGGCTACTTTCTCCCTCCTGCCTGTACGCCTGGTGTTAGTGTGATAAACATCCTCAGTGCCATTAACACACACACATACCTGTACAATGATGACTCCTGGACCATGTGTTATTTGGTCTCTCCCCTGTTCGAATAATGGTACCCGCGTATCGGAGTTCGGATGAGTTCTACTGGAAGTGCGGGCTCCAGCGTGAACTGTCGGTATTGTGGGACGCCGATGGAAAGGGACAAGAATAACATAAGAACATAAGAAACAGTAATAATATTAGGAACGTGTGATATTTGGTCTCTCCTTTGTTCGGGTCCTGGTACTCACATATCAGACCGGATAAGTTCTACAGAGTGCGAACTCTAGTATGGACTATCGGTGATGTGAGACGCTGGTAGGGAGGCGATTAAAATATCAAACGGTACTAATTATTATTATCGGATCAATTAAAATGCAACACCTGTGTATTCTCCAGTTACAGTATTATGCCCTGAGTTGACACCCTGTTGTATGACACATGACCCCTGTGATACTATGGTTACTCCAGACACACTCTAGTTCTATTACCCTGAGGGCAACTCAAGTTGTATAAATTCAGATGATGGTGACATCGGATATGTGGTATATAGATGAGGGTTTCCTTGTTTGGATTATCCCTTGACGTATCACCCCATGAATCCATAATCCGAGCTTATACAACTTGAATTGTCCATACTTATTTATCGCATGTTTAGTGTATTTATCACATGTTTTCCATATATGTCGCATGATTATGTTACTATACTCTCTACACCGTATTTCATGCATGCTTTCCGATTCAGATTTACTGATATACATGTATTTACTTGATCTCAGTTTTACTGTCATTTTCCTTTATGTTACTTGTCATTTCCTGTACCTGCATGCCTGGATCACATCACTTGATCATGTACACGTGTGCCTCTTATGCACGCCATCTGGCTTTATTTCTTGTACTCGCTGGGGTGCTAACAACCCTGAATTCTCATGTCCAGATCCTGGAGTCTGGACCATAGCCTTGTTGTACCTGATCAGAGTAGCGCAGCGGGAGCGTGGATTAGCAGTTGCCTATTTGGACCCTCTTCCTCCCCGCCTCTTCTTGATCGGCTCGCGAGATTCTCATCTTGTCACTCGTGAGTACTTTCCAGTATTTCATATTATGCATCCTGCTTTTGTGCTTCTTAGTGATCATATATTCTTCAGATATTATATCATGCCTTGTGATAGCTGTGTACTGGTGTTATTATTGTTGGATTGTATATTACCACTGTGCTTCCGTACTCTGACCCCTGCCTGTATTGATGCTTAGCGTATATACGTTAGGGTATTTCCGACCTTCGTATATACGTCGCAGTAACGTCTCCGTACCCTCTGGATCGGGGCGTTACAGGGTGGTATCAGAGCCTAGGCTCTCACATCCTCGGTACAATGCATGAGTCGTGGTTATACAATCCAACTGCAAGTACAAAGTTATCCATTCTCTCTTGATCGTCCTTTCCTTGATTCTTGAAATCTCTTCCATCCTTTTCCGTTTCCAATTCCTTTCATCCTTATACCAACTCAAGATATGGATAAACTGGTAGGGTAGCGGCAAGACAGATGTGATTCGCTATCATTATGTTCTGGTATTCTTACTCTGGTGCATCACCTGGTCTTATATTGGATGGTTCTTCGGCCTTGCATTCTATTCTTGTACTTATGGATATATCACGGGAAATTAGCATAGCAAGTGGGGTAGTCATCACTTATATAATCAGACAGACCGTATCATTACATGAGGAACATCAGTATGGAACAGTATTTCAGATTTAGGGCTTCTACCAGACAGAGTTATGGAGACAGCATTCGGGACTCGTTTCGATTATTGTGATTCTTGATCATGTTCTCAGAGTCACCAACTTTTGGAAGTTTTTATTGATTTGGTGGATTATGGACCCCGCTAGCCTCGCCAAGCGAGGGTTGTGTTCTAGTCACCCGTGAACCTAACTAGGCGTTGGCTTCGCTGCACCCTGGTGCTTAGCATTTAGCGTTGTGTTACGCGCTGGCTTCGCTGCGTGAGCTCCGCCAAGTGCGAGCCTCGCAGAGCGTTAGCTCCGCTGCACCCTAATGCTTAACACCTGAGATGTGTTACACGATGGCCTTACCTAGGCTTGGTTCCGTTCGTGGCTAGTCCCCTCAGTGCTTAGCACTCTAGCTGTTCCTCGGACTTCTTCTGCCTTGTATGTTTTCAGGATCCGATGTACAGGATTTTCTCGCTGTATCTGAGCTATTGTCATATCTATATGAACGATCCATTCGGCTAACCTTGCAGAGATTGGGTATTCTTTAATGTTTCATGTGCAGTCGGGCTGTCATTCAGAAGTCAGTATTCAGAATTCTTTATGGTTATTCTATATTCTCGGTTATGCCTTTCAGAGATTGCAATGCCCAGTATTCAGGAATTCTTAATTATGGTCTTCTTGATTCATGCTCAGTATCATCCGGGTTTCTTTATCTTCGGTATTCTGGAGAAATAGTGTGTATGCAGTATCGGTAATTCTACTATGGATTCTTTGTCAAGGACAGCTTCATGCCATGCGGGACTTTATATTATATTAGGGATTTCTATGGATTTTCTGAGATTTTATATTATGGATTTCAGCACTATGGATTTCTAGGGATTCTATCAGCTTTGCTTCGCAGTCCGAAAGAGCAGTCAACAGGTCAGTATTATTATGGCACCGTCAAAGGATATATATATGGCAGTAGTGCAGAGATGTCTCAGTCTTGGGTTTATCATTCAGCCAATTTGTGGGAATTATCCTCAGTTACTCATATCTTGATTGGTATAAATCCTCATTCCTATTCCTTCCGTGTTCATCCTCCCCTTATCGAAATTCGAGGACGAAATTTTTGTAAGGTGGATGGAATGTAACACCCCGTTCCTGGAATACGTACGTAGATACGTATTCTGATTTTTCTAACATATTTCTTTGATTTATCTTGTATTTATTTTTATTTTATGATTATTGGTGTGATTGTTTTGTATTGGATTTGGATTCGTGGACTCGGAGTCAGCCCTAATCTGAACCGAGGGCCCGAACCTAATGCTTCGCTCGATTGGCCTTTCTGCTAATCCGATTTGATCGATTTCGGTTTTAAACATCGTTTTCTAATATTTTAGATTTTTCATGATTTTTTGGAATTTTTCAGAATTATTTGCAAAAATCTCCAAAACTGGTGTCGGTCGGTATCGCTGACTGATTCCCGTATTTTTAATTTTCAAATGGGATTGAATTTTCAGAAACGGCTTTCACAGTACATCTTAGAATATCATTTTCTATCTAAATTCATTTTTCGAGATTTTTCAGAATTTATCGAAAATCCACCGGTTTTGGTGTCGACCGGTACCGCCGGAAGATTTCAGGATTTTTAATTGAAATCTACATTGAATTTCTCGAATCCGATTTCACCGAGCATCTTAAAATATTATTTTCTATTTTTGAGAATTTTTCGGAAGGATTCTGAAACAGTCGAATTTTCGCTTTATTAAAATAATAATAAAATTTGCCGTTATTTCTTTTTCTTGCTTTTACCTCTCAAACCTCTCTACTTATTACTTCCAGAATATTATATCAATTTTATTATTTACTAAAATATTTATTTATAAATTTTTAACTATTTTTAATCATTTCTTTTATTTATCTAATTTCTTTTCATTTTCTTTCTTTTTCTTCTTTTCTTTTCTTCTCCTCCACTCAACCTCTTCCCCCACGCCAAAGAGAACGCAGCAGCGGCAGCAGAGGCTGCAGGGCATGGGTTGAGCTCCAATCCCCCCACTCCATCTCCTTTCATCATTTCAATTACCATTTATTTTCCTTTTTCTTCTCCACTTAAACCACCTCCATTCTTTCATTTTCATTTTCATCTTCAACCTCCCATCTCCACTCACGCACCCAACTCCACCGCCGCACCACCCTCACCACCGCCGCCTCCGCGCCGCCCTAGCCGCCGCCACCGCTTCCCCAACACCCCACAACACTCCTCCACTCCATCAACCCCCAATTCAACTCCACCATCCTCAATTTCTCCCAAACCCATCACATACCCACCTTCATCTTCTCCAAATTCCACCTCTCCACCACCAAATTCTCCCCTTCAACTACTCCATCACCACCTCCACCACCTCTCTAACATCCCAACACCACCAAACACCACCACCACCACCACAACCACCACCACCACCCATCACCTCCATCAAAACAACATCAACAACAACAACATCAACACAAAAAAAAGAACCCACCTCTCCTCCTCCACCCGCGCGCGCGCGCCGCCCTCCTCCCGCCGGCGGCGCCGCCGCCGGCGCCGGCCGTGGCCGGCCGACCACCCCACTCCCCCTCCTTCTTTTCATTTCTTTCTTTCTTTCTTCTTTTCTTTCTTTCCTTTTTCCTTTTCATTTCATCCCTAAATAAAACAAAATTCCTCTTTCCAAAAATACCCCCCACCATCCCTAAAACTACTTACCTATATTTACACCCACTACCCCTCTCCTTTAAATCCTAATTAATTCCAATATACACCATATTTTCTCTCTCTTTTTCTTTCTCTCTCTCTTCCCTACAACTTTCTCTCTCCTCTCTCTCTCCTCTCTCATTCCCTCCCTAATATTTATATAAATATTTATAATTATATATTTTAATATATATATTTGTGGGCTAAAGGTTTACTCGAACGGTTCGCCGATTTCTGGACTTTTAATCGGTATTTCACCCCGGTTTCAGGCGAGTACAGTTATTTTTAGCATGCATCTACTTTATCATTATGCGAGTACAATTTCATTTTTTGACATACCTCTACTTTATTAATATGCGAGTACAGTTTCATTTTTGGCATGCGACTATTTTATCATTATGTAAATATTTTTAATATGTTTAAAAATAAACCCTCTTGTATTCTAAGCATGGGATTGAGATATGGATATGTTAGCTTGTTTAGTATTTATTGTTGTAAATTTAATACATGATATCATGCTATGTAAATTAATAAATAATATTGCACTCGGTATTTACCCGACCCTGGACATGTTATGCCTGATATGTGATTTATTACACCGGTACATGGTATTTACACCAACACTTGGCATGTTACACTAGGGACATGATATATGATACCGACACTTGCCATGCTATAGTTGATACATGATATATAACACCTGTACTTGTCATGCTATACTTGACATGTGATATCTGACCCCGATATTTGTCTTGCTACACTTATCACTTGACATTGGACACCGATACTTGATACTTGACGCCTGTTCTTGACACACAGTACATACTATGCTGGCCACCTGATATTTGATATGCTATACTTGCCACATGACATATTACACCGGTATTTGACATGCTATACTTGCCACATGACATATTACACCGGTATTTGACATACTATGCTTGCTACCTGATATTTGACATGCTATGCTTGTCACCTGATATATATAACACCGATACTTACCATGATATACATGACACCTGATACCTGCACCTGACACCTGACTCCTGTATTACCTGGCATATGCATGATTATTATTACCAGACATCTGGTATCCTGTACTCCTGTACTCCTGTATTCCTGTATTCCTGTACTCCTGTATTCATGTACTCTTGTATTTCCTGTACTCATGCTCTTGTTAATAGCACAGTCAGACCGGCGTCCGGCAGAACATGCCTGGTGTCGGGATGACGAGGATGTATCCCACAATCGTGCTAGCGTCCGGCGGTTCCTGAATGGAACTAAGTGCCACACGGAGCAAAGTGCCACGCCATACACATGGTGGGGGCCACCTCTTGAATCCGTGGGGGCCACCTCTTGAATCCATTCCCCACGCAGAGCAAAGTGCCACACAGAGCAAAGTGCCACACCACACACGTGGTGGGGGCCACCTCTTGAATCTGTGGGGGCCACCTCTTGAATCTGCGGGGCTACCTCCTGTATCTACCCTCAGAGCAAAGTGCCACATGGAGCAAAGTGCCACATCACACACGTGGTGGGGGCCACCTCTTGAATCCATGGGGGCCACCTCTTGAATCTGAAGGGCTACTTTCTCCCTCCTGCCTGTACCGCCTGGTGTTAGTGTGATAAACATCCTCAGTGCCATTAACACACACACATACCTGTACAATGATGACTCCTGGACCATGTGTTATTTGGTCTCTCCCCTGTTCGAATAATGGTACCCGCGTATCGGAGTTCGGATGAGTTCTACTGGAAGTGCGGGCTCCAGCGTGAACTGTCGGTATTGTGGGACGCCGATGGGAAAGGGACAAGAATAACATAAGAACATAAGAAACAGTAATAATATTAGGAACGTGTGATATTTGGTCTCTCCTTTGTTCGGGTCCTGGTACTCACATATCAGACCCGGATAAGTTCTACAGAGTGCGAACTCTAGTATGGACTATCGGTGATGTGAGACGCTGGTAGGGAGGCGATTAAAATATCAAACGGTACTAATTATTATTATCGGATCAATTAAAATGCAACACCTGTGTATTCTCCAGTTACAGTATTATGCCCTGAGTTGACACCCTGTTGTATGACACATGACCCCTGTGATACTATGGTTACTCCAGACACACTCTAGTTCTATTACCCTGAGGGCAACTCAAGTTGTATAAATTCAGATGATGGTGACATCGGATATGTGGTATATAGATGAGGGTTTCCTTGTTTGGATTATCCCCTTGACGTATCACCCCATGAATCCATAATCCGAGGTTATACAACTTGAATTGTCCATACTTATTTATCGCATGTTTAGTGTATTTATCACATGTTTTCCATATATGTCGCATGATTATGTTACTATACTCTCTACACCGTATTTCATGCATGCTTTCCGATTCAGATTTACTGATATACATGTATTTACTTGATCTCAGTTTTACTGTCATTTTCCTTTATGTTACTTGTCATTTCCTGTACCTGCATGCCTGGATCACATCACTTGATCATGTACACGTGTGCTTCTTATGCACGCCATCTGGCTTTATTTCTTGTACTCGCTGGGGTTGCTAACAACCCTGGATTCTCATGTCCAGATCCTGGAGTCTGGACCATAGCCTTGTTGTACCTGATCAGAGTAGCGCAGCGGGAGCGTGGATTAGCAGTTGCCTATTTGGACCCTCTTCCTCCCCGCCTCTTCTTGATCGGCTCGCGAGATTCTCATCTTGTCACTCGTGAGTACTTTCCAGTATTTCATATTATGCATCCTGCTTTTGTGCTTCTTAGTGATCATATATTCTTCAGATATTATATCATGCCTTGTGATAGCTGTGTACTGGTGTTATTATTGTTGGATTGTATATTACCACTGTGCTTCCGTACTCTGACCCCTGCCTGTATTGATGCTTAGCGTATATACATTAGGGTATTTCCGACCTTCGTATATACGTCGCAGTAACGTCTCCGTACCCTCTGGATCGGGGCGTTACAAATACAATAACCTTAAATTTAATTAAGATGAACTATTGATATCACTTTGATTTCTCCTTTGGGCGAAACCTAAGCATATCTAGTGTTCACTCTTTAGGTGAGAACTTTTATCACCTACGTAGGTCTAATATAATTTATGTCACTTAGATAGTAAGTCATGTTACCTTTGCGTATCCAATTCCACACCACTAAGTTACATAAATTACACTACCCTACCCCGGTTCATAATTATTTGAAAGAGACTTTCCTTTGGGCCAGTCCCAATCTCCTAACTAGAACCGCCATCGAGAATATTATTGTCTTTTATGCCACCCTCATTGACAAGTCTTTTAGGTAGTTATATATTCATAGGTTTACTAACATAGGTCACTTTGGCAACTACTAAATCAATAAGCCATATGAATACAAAACTAACCAATAATATTCTCTAATCCTTTTATTTGAGTAAAGCCATAATACCTCAATACATTACTTGACCAAGCATCAATCAATATTAACACAATAACTTAATGTGTAACATACTTTAATGATTGAACATTAACAAGCATTAGTCGACTATAATGAAAGATTAGTCGACTTGGGTCAAGTCAAGTCGACTACACATTTAGGTCCAGTCGACTAGGGCAAAGAAAGATTAGTCGACTATACCCATATAATTAGTCGACTATAAATTTTTATTGGTCGACTACAAAATTTTATTAGTCGACTCCTGTTGGAAGACAACTCTCGGTTAAAAATTAGTCGACTTGGCAAAAATGGTTAGTCGACTATACACTTTACTAGTCTACTAATCCAAAGTACAAGTCGACTCCTGTTAGAAACAGAGAGTTTTCAACTTTCGAGAAAATAAATTAGTCGACTATAAACTCTTGCTAGTCGACTAATAGTCGACGAAACAGTTATTTGAGGCAGTTTCTGTTCCGACGATTTAATCAAAAATTAGGGAAAATTAGGGTTTCTTAATCCTAAATTTTGATCCCTATTAATTGCATAATTAGAGGAGTATGAACATGATATTAGGGTTATGTAATCCTCTATCAATTCTACAATTAAAAGATCAAAAATTGATTTTATTAAACATTAATCAAAACCCTAATTTACCATAATCTTTAATCCAAGATTGTATTGATTCTTAAGACGGCTCTGATACCAAATGTTGGAAATACAATAGATTTAATGCGGATAAAATAGGCCATGAATCAAGAATCATAGAACATCTCAAAATTAGAATGCATAATCAAATAACCCTAATACTCAAATCTCCATACCTGAAGCCATTGAAGAAGATTGGATGAAGTTTGAAGAAGACTTTGATTCCTTCCTTTTGATCCTGCAAACCCTAATGCAATGATCCTCTTTTCTCTGTCTCCTTTTCCTTTCACAAAACCTCCAGAAAATCTTTTACCGATGGCGTTCTCAAAAATGAGCGATTGTTTTGTATTTCTTTGCAGGAGGAGAAAAGTGGGTCGCACATTTACAAATAAACCCCTTGAAATAAAATCTTTCCATCATGGTACCCTTTATATTTCAAGAGACTATATAACTATATAAATGTGACTTTAATATGGGCATAATATTATATCAGTTAACTTTAATAGGAATCCAATATCAATTAACCAAGGTTATTGGTCCATCTTTAATGTGAAATTAACATATCAACGCTTAATTTCGTGGAAGAATATAGATGATCCTGCACCTGTCATCTTTTCTTTTGGGATAGACCAAGCGGGATTAGGAAATACCTCTTGCTTTGGAATAATTTTTGTAGTTACTGGAGCAGTGGTACAGGGAATGGGAAAATATTCAGCTTGGCTCCAGAGATGATAGCCTATAGTTCAGAAACAGGTGCACGTGGCTATAGCTTCCGATATGTCTCTAATGCTATAAAAATTACTTCACTTACTCTGTTAGGGGTGATGTCCTCTCCAGGTTCATACTGGATGTCTCTGGCCAAATCAAGCAGCTGACATGGGTGGACTACAGCAAAGAATGGATCCTATCTTGGAATCAGCCAAAACTACAATGCCAACAGAGGTTTTGGTTCTGTCTTGAAAGGTCTCCTACCTGATTCAACAGACGTAGCTGTGAAGAAACTTGAAGGGCTTCAGCAGGGAGAGAAGCAGTTCCAGACTGAGGTGAGCACAATTGGGATAATTCAGCATTTTAATCTTGTCCGACTTCATGGGTTCTGCTCTGAGGGAATGCACAAGCTCCTTTGTCTATGTGTATATGAGCAATGGTTCTTTAGACACTCAGCTGTTTCAAAATGATTCTAGTAAAGTTTTAAACTGAAAGCTGAGGTACCAAATAGCACTGGGGACTGCTTGAGTTTTAACTTATCTCCATGAACAATGTCGAGATTGTTGTGACATCAAGCCAGAGAACATACTTTTGGATGCTTTTTTTGTTCCAAAAGTGGCGGATTTTGGTTTAGCAAAGCTCATTGGCTGGGACTTCAGCCGAATTCTAGCTACAATGGGAGGAACCAATGTAAGAATTAAATAAACTTTAACGCGGATAAATTGCCATGGATCTAGAATCAATCATCTCAAGAAATCAAATACATAATTAAATCAATACAAAAATTCTTCATACCTGAAGCCATTGATGAACTGAAGAGAGTAGATGGATGAAGACTTTGATCCTTCTCTTTAATCCTGCAAGAACCCTAATGCAGACCCTTCTTCTCTCTGTCTCCTTTTCTTTTCACAACCTTTTCTAATATGATGGATTCTCTTATTTGCTCACAAATAATGAGCCTAGGTTATATTCTTTTCAGGAGGAGAGAAGAGGGTCTAACATTTACTAAAATAACCCTGAGATAAAATCATCCATCATGGTTTCTTTATACCTCATGTGATTATTAACATATATATAAATGTAACTTTGATATGAGCATCTTTAATATCAGTTAACTTTAATTAGGAATTCAATGTTAATTAACCAAGGTTATTGGGCCACCTTAATGTGAGATTAACATTCTCCCACTTGGACCATTAGCCGATTAGGTTAAAACTTTAGAAAACAAATAAAAGAAAAGACTCATTTTCAAAATCATTTTGACTCCATTGGATTCCATACTGAAAAACTTTGACACGTGATCACGAATTTTAAAAACAACAACTGATAAGCCCAAATATGAAATACTGTAATACTGCAATTAGTTTGGACCATCAATGCGAGTCATAGCGGTTATACAACATCCATGTCATACTCCCTTCTATGTACCACAACATTGATAACCCTTACTAATTGAGTCCATAACCAAAATGACCCCTGTAATTGTCTTGTAAAGACATTTCCTGTTTAACAAACATCCATACATAATATGTGCACACATAATTGGATAACAGGAAACACAGAAACAAACTTTTATTGCGCAATAATGTCAATTACATAAGTACCAAAACATACATTTACAGATTGCTCAAAAGACCCATTCTAACAACATGTTCCTTGAATGTCTTTGGAGGCAATCCCTTTGTCATTGGATCAGCAACCATTAAAGTGGTACTTATACGTTCAATTGACACTTTCTGTTTCTCAACTCTTTCTCTAACCACCATGTACTTAAGTTCTATGTGTCTAGAACCATTAGAGTACTTACCATTCTTAGAGAAGAAAACGGCTGCTGTATTATCACAATATATCTTCAGCGGCTTAGCAATAGAGTCAACTACACCAAGTGCTGAGATAAAATTCCGTAACCATAATGTATGATTCGAGGCTTCAAAACATGCTATGAACTCAGCCTCCATCGTGGATGAAGCAGTGATAGACTGCTTTATACTCTTCCACGAGATTGCCCCACCTGCTAGCAAGAAAATAAAGCCTGAGGTAGACTTCCTGCTATCTGGGCAACCAGCAAAATCTGAGTCCGAATAGCCGATCACTACCAACTGATCAGATCTCCTATATGTGAGCATTAGGTCCTTCGTTCCCTGAAGATACCACATTACCTTCTTAGCTAATTTCCAGTGCTCCATTCCTGGATTGCTCTGGTATCTTCCTAATATCCCAACAACATAACTGATATCTGGCCTGGTATAAGTGTGTGCATACATCAAGCTCCCAACTGCTGACGCATAAGGAACTTTCTGCATTTGACCCTTTTCTAAGTCATTTCTAGGACACTGGCTACCACTTAATTTGTCACCTTTCATGATGGGTGCACAACTGGTTGAACACAATTCCATATGAAATCTTTCCAAGACTCGATTGATATAACCTTTCTGAGACAATCCTAGCAATCCTCGAGATCTATCCCTGAAGATCTCTATGCCAATAAATAAGTTGCCTCACCCATATCAACCATCTGAAAGTTCTTGGTAAGATAGCTTTTAGTTTCATACAGCAAACCAATATCACTACTGGCTAACAAGATATCATCCACATACAGAACCAAAAAGATAAACTTGCTCCCACTAGTCTTTAGATATATACACTGATCAACAGTGTTTTCTGTAAATCCGAAAGAGGTAATGGTATCATTAAACTTAATATACCATTGCCTGGAAGCTTGTTTAAGTCCGTATATGGATTTCTTTAATTTGCAAGCCAAGTGTTCTTTACCTTCATTTGCGAACCCTTCAGGTTGCTCCATGTAAATTTCCTCATCCAAATCTCCATTCAGAAAAGCTGTTTTCACATCTATTTGATGTAACTCCAAATCATAATGAGCTACAAGGGCCATAATGATTCTAAGAGAATCCTTCTTTGATACTGGAGAGAAGGTTTCTCTATAGTCAATGCCTTCTTTCTGAGTGAAACCTTTAGCCACAAGTCTGGTCTTATATCGTTCGATATTGCCTTCAGAGTCGCACTTGGTCTTAAAGACCCATTTACACCCGACTTTCTTACAGTTATTAGACAATTCGACGAGATCCCAGACTTTATTATGGTCCATAGATTTCAACTCTTCATTCATAGCATCAACCCATTTACTAGAATCATTGCATTCTATGGCTTGTGAAAATGAAACTGGATCTTTATTAATCCCAATATCATAATCAGATTCCTGTAGATACACCACATAATCATCTGAAATAGCAGATCTTCTTTCCCTTTGAGATCTCCTCAAAGCTGCCGGTTGTGGTGGTTCTACTACATTTTCAATGGCAATATCCTCATGGAGTGGTGAACCAACACCATTATGTTGTTCTGGTATCTCAGCTTGATGATCAAGTTGAGGGACAACAATTTCTCTTGAAGGAAAGGGTATTGGGATATTTACCCTTACCTCCTCAAGATCTACCTTTCTTGGTTCATCACTCCCACTAATTTCGCCATTCTCAAGGAATCTGGCATTACCAGTTTCAACTATTCTTGTACTATGGTTAGGACAATAAAATTTGTACCCCTTAGATTTATCTGGATAACCAATGAAATACCCAGATATAGTTCTTGAATCTAATTTCTTTTCTTGTGGATTATATATTCTAGCCTCTGCTGGACAACCCCAAACATGTAAATGTCTTAAACTAGGTTTCCTACCAGTCCACAACTCGAAAGGAGTTGTTGGGACTGCCTTACTAGGAACCCTGTTCAAGATATACATTGCAATCTTTAAGGCTTCATTCCACAATGAATTGGGTACATTAGAGAAGCTCATCATGCTCCTAACCATATCCATAAGTGTCCGGTTTCGCCTTTCAGCAACACCATTCTGCTGAGGCGTACCTGGCATTGTGTATTGAGCACAAATACCACGCTTTTCTAGAAATTTGGCAAATGGGCCAGGATTTTGTCCTGACTCATCATATCTACCATAAAATTCACCACCTCGATCTGATCTTATGATCTTAACCTTTCTATCTAATTGTCTCTCGACTTCTGTAATGAACACCTCAAGGATGTCAACAGCCTGAGACTTTTCATTAATTAGATATACATAACCATAACGTGACAGATCATCTATAAAGGTAATGAAATATCTTTCTCCCGTAAAACATGGAATGGAGAGTGGTCCGCAAATATCTGTATGAATTATTTCAAGGAGTTCTTTACTTCTTGTGGCACCTTTCTTGGTGTGTTTTGTTTGCTTTCCTTTTATGCAATCCACACACACATCAAAATCAGTGAAGTCTAGGTTATCCAAAATCCCATTCTTCACTAATCTTATTATTCTATCCCTGGAGATATGCCCCAGTCGTCTATGCCACAAGATAGAGGAATTTTCATTAATTAAGCCACGTTTAATACCAACATTCGAATGCAGAGATAAAAGAGATTGTGCAAACTCATCATTCAATGAAATTTTATATAAACCATCACATAAAATTCCATGTCCAACCGACATTGAATTATACATTAAACTGAGTTTTCCACAACTGAATAAAACAGAATATCCAAAAACATCTAATTTGGATAATGACATTAAGTTCCTAGAAATCGAAGGTACATAAAAAGTATCCTCAAGATCCATCTGATGTCCCGTCTCTAAGAGTAGTCGGTAAGTACCAACAGCCTCGACCTCCACTTTAAGACGGTTCCCCATAAAGACGAATCTCTCACTTTCCTTCGGTTTCCGGGTTGTAAGGAATCCCTGCATTGAATTAGTTATGTGAGTTGTGGCTCCAGAGTCAATCCACCAAGTATTAGAAGGAACTTCAGCAAGATTTGATTCATAACATACAAAAGAAAGATTCATACCTTTCTTTTCGAACCAAGCCTTCCTCTTGTTGCAGTCCTTCTTCACATGTCCCTTTCTGTCACAGAAGTAGCACTTGACAGTGAAGACCTTTCCATGACCTTGGCTACTTTCCCCATGGTCATGCCCTTTCTTTGATGGAAATCTCTTACCTCTTCCATATTTACCTTTCTTATGGATACCTCCTTGAGTTACTGCCAATACTGAGTTATGCCCTTCTTGCCTCAGTCTCACTTCCTCTTGTACACACATACCAGTTAGCTCATTCAAATTCCACTTATCTTTATGAGTGTTGTAGTGAATCTTGAATGGCCCAAACTGAGAAGGAAGTGAGTTGAGGATGAACTGTACAAAGAAGGATTCATCCACTTTCATTCCAGTGATCCTAACTTCGCAGCCTTATCAGTCATATTAAGAATGTGTTGTTGAACTCCTCTACTGCCATCATATTTCATAGTAGTAAGTTCAGCCATAAGGGTGCCAGCTAATGACTTATCTGCAGACTTAAATCGGTCTTAACAGCAGTTAAAAGTTCAGATGCACTAGTAGTATGTGGGAGTGAGGTCTTGATGTTATTGGCAATGGTCATCTTGATGAACATGAGACTGAGTCTATTCGACCTTTCCCAAGCTTTGGCATGGCTAGCCTGTTCTGCTGTACTTTCAGCAGTCACTTCATCAGGTTTCTCTACTAAAAGGGCCATGTCAAGTGAAAAACACCTAGAGGGGGGGTGAATAGGTGTGAATGCTAATCTAATGATCTTTCTAAACTATAATTAAATGAGTGATGCAACGATCTCTCAAAACACAACTAAGAGCCGAATACCCCTTGCGAGGTTCTGAACTCCTTCCTCCCAATTCCCCTAGATATGGGTTAGAGGTGCGCAATGCAACCGTGTTGTATTGAGGTGTGATCGATCAATGCCAAGTATGATGATGAATATGAAATGCTCACAATGTAATACAACAAGTATAGTAAGTAAAGTAAACAAGACAAGATTGCACAAGTAGAGGGTTAGTTCTCAAGCAAGTAATTCAAGACAATATAAAGCAAGAGAAATTGAAAGCAAGAATAACGCAAAGGCAATCGCAAACAAGATGATTTGTTTCGAGGTTCGAGCACACTTGCTCTAGTCCCCGCCTTCACCTCTGTGAAGGGTTTCCACTATCCACCGAGGATGCCTTTACAATTGGTCTACCGAAGACCGAGCACCGAGCTCCACCGAGTACAAAGGACCTCTACCGAAGAGGTTGCTCCACAAGAAGGAATTACAAGAACAAAGTGATCACAACTTGATCACTACACTTTTTCTCAATCTCTTTTACAAACACTCTCACTTCAATTACAACTTCACTATAGAATGATTATAGGATTTTTGGCTCTATGAAGTGTGGTGAGAAAATTTCAGTTGTAGAGTGATATAGAGAATCAAACACAACTGAAAAACAATCTTGGAAGAGTAGGAATTGAAAGCTTTAAACAATTTTTCTTTTCTCTTTTGAAAACAACAAAACTTGAGGATTTTTCTAAGTGATATGAAGGAGAGACTTCTCCTCTATTTATAGGGTTGAAAATAAGTTAAAAACATTTTCTTTACACCTAATTCAACCTGCAAAAGCACCCCAACAACTCTCCAAAAATCTGTTAAAGCTGAAAAAGAAAACAGTTTTTCAGAAAATCCCAAAGGGGAAAGAGCCGTTACTAAGTTGCAGGCTTGGTGGTCGACCGGTCCGGTCGACCGCCAGCCTAGCTGGAAGTAGCCGTTGGCTCCCGGTCGATCGGTCCGGTCGACCGACCCAAAAGGAGGAAACACAGTTTCCTTCTTCCGGTCGACCGGTCCGGTCGACCGAAAATTCCCGAGAGCAGAATGCTCTCCGTCGGTCGACCGGTCCGGTCGACCGACGGACATGCACAAACAGTGCATGTCCAGACACAGCGCCGGTCGACCGGGCCGGTCGACCGATGTTGCCTGAAACTGAAAAACTGGGCTGTTTTGAGTTAGAAAAATTTTGAGACATATTTTAAAAATACATATAGCTAAGTATTATGCAGAAAATAGTTTATACACATGTTTTAAACAAGATTTTCAAGATATAAAGCTTTGGTACATGTATATATAAACTAAGGCATAAAACTTAGAAATAATCATTTTCAAAACATAGGAAATATTTGAAACAAGTGTGTGTGCAAATCCTAGAGCCAAATTTCCTATATTCAAACTTTAACATTCTAAACTTACAAACTTTCTAAAAGACTTCAAGGCTATTCTTCAAGGTGGGCTATCTTCACTTGATCTTCAATATTGCAACTTGAGCCCAAATTGAATTGTCTTGAGTCCAAAAACCTTGTATTTGAGTGAGAGTACTTCTAGTATGATAATAAACCTGAAACACACTTAAACATCAATTGTTATTAGTACAAATAACTAATATGTTTTGTAATCATCAAAATACACTAAACAAGGGTGATTGTAACCTTGGGCCAACAATCTCCCCCTTTTTGATGATGACAAAACATATAAGTTATTGAAACAAATAAAGGAGGAAAAGCTTGGAAAGCTCCCCCTCAAACAATGCTATGTATTTATCATGAATATGAAAAGCTATGTAAGCATACATAAAGCATTTAACAAAACACAATAGTTTTTGTCCAAAAACTTAAATAAACACAAACTTCCTTTTTCTTCATGAAATGAAACTCAAATAGTATCAAACTTTTTAAAAAGTTAAAACTTAAACACTTATTTTCCAAATATCTACAAACTTATTCTCCCCCTTTTTGTCGTACATCAAAAAGGGTTAAAACAAAACAATTGAGAAACAATTTTTAATTTTTAAGAAACAATTTTTAATTTTTAAGAATCTATAATGCAAACATTCAACTCACCACAAATAAATGAAAATCTAGCATAGTCTAAAGGTTTAGTAAAAATATCGGCAAGTTGAAAATCGGTAGAAACATAATCAATATCAATATCACCTTTCTCATAATGATCTCTAAGAAAGTGATATCTAATGTCAATGTGTTTGGTTTTACTATGTTGATTTGCATTCTTTGTCATGTGAATAGTACTAGTATTATCACAAAATATTTTAACATGATCAAAATGTAAATCATAGTCAAGGAGAGTATGTTTCATCTAAAGAACTTGTGCACAACAAGCTCCGGCTGCAACATACTCCGCCTCGGCGGTTGATAGGGCTACCGAATTTTGCTTTTTGGAAGACCAAGATACAAGACAATTACCTAAGAATTGACATGTTCCACTTGTGCTCTTCCTATCTACCCTACAACCCGCATAGTCGGCATCCGAAAAACTCTTCATTTCAAATAATCCGGTTTTAGGATACCACAAACCCATTTCAATAGTGCCCTTAAGGTATCTAATTATGCGTTTAACCGCAATTATGTGAGATTCTTTAGGACAAGATTGAAAACGTGCACAAAGACAAACGGAAAACATAATATCCGGCCTACTAGCCGTTAAATAAAGCAAACTACCAATCATGCTTTTATAAAGTTTAATGTCTACACTTTTACCTTGTTCATCCTTGTCAAGCTTTGTAGTTGTTGCCATGGGAGTTTTGCTTACTTTTGATCCTTCAAGCCCGAATCTCTTGATTAGTTCCTTTGTGTACTTGGCTTGATTGATGAAGATCCCATCCTTCCTTTGCTTGATTTGGAGTCCAAGGAAATAGTTGAGCTCCCCCATCATAGACATTTCAAATTCATCCTTCATGCATGACTCAAAAGCTTTGCAAAGAGATTCTTTAGTAGAACCAAAAATAATATCATCTACATAAATTTGCACAATAAGAATATCTTTTTCTACATGTTTAGTAAACAATGTTGTGTCAATTTTACCTTTCTTAAAACCATTGGAAATCAAAATGAAGAAAGTCTTTCATACCAAGCCCTAGGGGCTTGTTTTAAACCATAAAGAGCTTTATCTAATTTAAAAACAAAATCCGAATGTGTAGGATCAACAAACCCGGGGGGTTGTTCAACATACACTTCCTCTTCAATAAAACCATTTAGAAAAGCACTTTTAACATCCATTTGAAACAATTTGAAATCTTTATATGAGGCAAATGCTAGTGTCATCCGTATGGCTTCAAGCCGTGCTACGGGTGCTAAGGTTTCTTCAAAATCGATCCCTTCGATTTGAGTGTAACCTTGGGCAACTAACCTAGCCTTGTTTCTAACTACATTACCCGATTCATCCAACTTGTTCTTAAAGATCCACTTAGTACCAATTGTTGGTCTATCGTGGGGCCTAGGAACAAGGTGCCAAACTTGGTTGCGCTCAAATTGATGAGTTCCTCTTGCATGGCTAGCAACCAATATGAATCGGCCTCGGCTTCGAGGACATTTTTGGGTTCAATATGAGAAATGAATGCATAGTTACCACAATAGTCATGAAGTCTAGAGCGAGTGGTTACCCCTTTTGATACTTCACCTATGACGAGGTCCTCGGGATGATGTGGATTGTATCTCCAAGCCTTTGGAAGTTGTTGAGTGGGCTCATCTCCATTTATTTGGTCTTTGTTTCCTTGAGCCTCTTCTACTTTAGCTTCGCTTCCTTCATCATCCTTTGGTTTGTCTCCCATAGTAGAAGCATCCTCCAAGGTCACTTTCTCCATGCCTTCATCCAATGCATCTATTTCTACAACATTCTTAACAAACTTGTTAGATTCCTCAAACTTAACATGAATAGACTCTTCAATAGTCAATGATGATCTAATGAAAACTCTATAAGCCTTACTAGTATTTGAGTAACCTACAAAAATAGCCTCATAAGATTTAGGATCAAATTTTCCCAAATTATCTTTTGTATTTAAAACAAAACATTTGCATCCAAAAACTTTGAAATAAGAAACATTTGGTTTTCTAGAAAAGTACATTTCAAAAGAAGTTTTAGTTGTATTTTTACACAAGAAAACGCGATTTGATATGTAGCATGATGTATTAACGGCCTCGGCCCACAAATAATGTGGTAGACCGTATTCACTTAGCATTGTCCTAGCCATCTCTTGTAATGTTCTATTTTTCCGTTCAACTACTCCATTTGTTGTGGAGTTCTAGGACAAGAAAGTTCATGCTTTATTCCATGTTCATCACAAAAAGTGGTAAAGGGTTGGTTAATGAATTCACCTCTTCTATCACTTACTTTACACGAAACATTATCAAAAACTACATCAAAACCTTTATCACAAAGTTGACTAACACTCAAGAGATTATACTTGAGGCCATCAACTAAAACTACATTTTCAATTAAAGGAGAGGTGCCAAGTTTTACATTACCAATACCGATGATTTTACCCTTGGCGTCATCTCCGAAGGTGACGGTGCCACCTTCATGATATCTTGATAGGGTTGCAAAGTTGTTGATGTCCCAAGTCATGTGCCTTGAGCAACCGCTATCAAGATACCACAAACCTCTACGTCGTTGGGCTTTGGAAAGTACCTACATCATTTAAAACAATTGTTGACTTTGGTACCCAAACTTTCTTGGGTCCTTGAAAGTTAGTGTTACGAACCCAAACATTATGATGTGATGCACTTAGTCTATCATAACAAAAATTTGCTAAGTGTCCTTTCCGCCCACAATGTGAACATGAGTACACTTTTCTATACATGAAAGCATGATGTGTATGTGTAGTGTGAGCATGTTTTGGGTTTTGCCATGTTGTTTAGGCTGTGTAGCATGAACATGAACATGAGCATGAGCATTTTTCTTTGGGGCTTGTTTCTTAGGAAACATAGCCTCAATTTTCTTCTTGTTAAACTCACAATCTTTCAAAACAACACTCAAAGAATCTAATCTTTTCTTAAGCATAGAAACTTCATTTGAATCAATTAGTGGGGCCTTACCTTTGCAAGAAATCTTATATTTTTCAAAATCATTTTTGGTAGTGGCCAAGGTGGAAACCAAATCATCCTTTTCTTTTGTAAGAGTAAAAACTTGATGACTTAAAGATTCATTTTCCTTTTTCATTTTTAAATACTTTTTCTTTAAGAAATCATAATTTTGTGACAACTCAACAAAAGCTTCTCCTAGTTCATCCATGGAGAGTTCATCATCAAAAGGGGTGGAAGAGGTTACCTTGCTTGTGCTTTCATTGGCCATGAAGCACATGTTGGCGGTGTCTATTTCTTCTTCGGATTCGGTCTCCGAATCCCAAGTTGCCTTCATAGCCTTCTTCTTGTAAGGCTTCTTAGAGGTGGAGGGCTTAGCTTTGTCCGGACACTCCGCAACAATGTGTCCCGGTCTTTGGCAATTGAAGCATATGATCTTTCTTTCTTCTTTGCCTCCTTACCATCTCCTTCTACCTTGGAACTTTGCCTTGTTGTACATCCTCCGAACATTTTTGACTAGAAGTGAGAGCTCTTCGTCATCTTCTTCTTCATCATCTTCGTCGGAGTGTGATGATTGACACTTGAAGGCAATAGTCTTCTTCTTGGTAGGAGCCATGTCCTCCCTTGCTTTCCTTTCCATCTCATGGGTTTTGAGGTTCCCAATGAGACCTATAAGCTCCATCTCTTCATTGTCGTTGAGTTCCTTCAAGGTTGTTGCTTTAACTTCCCATGAAGGAGGAAGAGCCCGGATGATCTTCCTTACTCTTTGATCATTGTTGATATCTTCACCTAAAGAAGAGAGTCCATTAGTAATCTTGGTAAATCTTGTAACCATATCATCTATGGTTTCATTGTCTTGCATGCTAAATGTTTCATATTGAGACCGAAGAAGGTCAATCTTAGCCTTCTTTACTTGTGAGGTCCCCTCATGAGTGACTATCAAGTGTGACCAAATCTCAAATGCGGATTTGCAATGTATAACCCTAGCTATGTCATCATCATTTAGGGCTTGTAGGAGTGCATAATGAGCTTTGGCATTGGCATCGAATTCCTTAGTCTCTATTTCGGACCAAGTGGATTCGTCACCGGGGGGTACACTAAAGGACTTAGTCACGGCCTTTGCAACTCGGCTACCTAGAGATTGCAAAACACGGTCATCTTAACTTTCCATATGGGAAAGTTAAGTCCATCAAATTTAGGAGGGGTCTTAATTCCATCGGCCATTTTTACTATATGAAAATGAATGAAATGATTAGCAAATTAGGATCTTCTCTAAGGTTGTTAAGCCAAATCCTAGAGTCCAAGCTCTGATACCAATTGAAAAACACCTAGAGGGGGGGTGAATAGGTGTGAATGCTAATCTAATGATCTTTCTAAACTATAATTAAATGAGTGATGCAACGATCTCTCAAAACACGACTAAGAGCCGAATACCCCTTGCGAGGTTCTGAATTCCTTCCTCCCAATTCCCCTAGATATGGGTTAGAGGTGCGCAATGCAACCGTGTTGTATTGAGGTGTGATCGATCAATGCCAAGTATGATGATGAATATGAAATGCTCACAATGTAATACAACAAGTATAGCAAGTAAAGTAAACAAGACAAGATTGCACAAGTAGAGGGTTAGTTCTCATGCAAGTAATTCAAGACAATATAAAGCAAGAGAAATTGAAAGAAAGAATAACGCAAAGGCAATCGCAAACAAGATGATTTGTTTCGAGGTTCGAGCACACTTGCTCTAGTCCCCGCCTTCACCTCCGTGAAGGGTTTCCACTATCCACCGAGGATGCCTTTACAATTGGTCTACCGAAGACCGAGCACCGAGCTCCACCGAGTACAAAGGACCTCTACCGAAGAGGTTGCTCCACAAGAAGGAATTACAAGAACAAAGTGATCACAACTTGATCACTACACTTTTTCTCAATCTCTTTTACAAACACTCTCACTTCAATTACAACTTCACTATAGAATGATTATAGGATTTTTGGCTCTATGAAGTGTGGTGAGAAAACTTCAGTTGTAGAGTGATATAGAGAATCAAACACAACTGAAAAACAATCTTGGAAGAGTAGGAATTGAAAGCTTTAAACAATTTTTCTTTTCTCTTTTGAAAACAACAAAACTTGAGGATTTTTCTAAGTGATATGAAGGAGAGACTTCTCCTCTATTTATAGGGTTGAAAATAAGTTAAAAACATTTTCTTTACACCTAATTCAACCTGCAAAAGCACCCCAACAACTCTCCAAAAATCTGTTAAAGCTGAAAAGGAAAACAGTTTTTCAGAAAATCCCAAAGAGGAAAGAGCCGTTGCTAAGTTGCAGGCTTGGCGGTCGACCGGTCCGGTCGACCGCCAGCCTAGCTGGAAGTAGCCGTTGGCTCCCGGTCGACCGGTCCGGTCGACCGACCCAAAAGGAGGAAACACAGTTTCCTTCTTCCGGTCGACCGGTCCGGTCGACCGAAAATTCCCGAGAGCAGAATGCTCTCCGTCGGTCGACCGTCCGGTCGACCGACGGACATGCACAAACAGTGCATGTCCAGACACAGCGCCGGTCGACCGGGCCGGTCGACCGATGTTGCCTGAAACTGAAAAACTGGGCTGTTTTGAGTTAGAAAAATTTTGAGACATATTTTAAAAATACATATAGCTAAGTATTATGCAGAAAATAGTTTATACACATGTTTTAAACAAGATTTTCAAGATATAAAGCTTTGGTACATGTATATATAAACTAAGGCATAAAACTTAGAAATAATCATTTTCAAAACATAGAAAATATTTGAAACAAGTGTGTGTGCAAATCCTAGAGCCAAATTTCCTATATTCAAACTTTAACATTCTAAACTTACAAACTTTCTAAAAGACTTCAAGGCTATTCTTCAAGGTGGGCTATCTTCACTTGATCTTCAATATTGCAACTTGAGCCCAAATTGAATTGTCTTGAGTCCAAAAACCTTGTATTTGAGTGAGAGTACTTCTAGTATGATAATAAACCTGAAACATACTTAAACATCAATTGTTATTAGTACAAATAACTAATATGTTTTGTAATCATCAAAATACACTAAACAAGGTGATTGTAACCTTGGGCCAACATCAAGGTCCAGAACACCCAGTGTAAATTGTACATGTTCAAACCACTCAGAAAAGTTGGTACCATCCAGGGCTGGAATGCTAGTTGCATGAGTGTGAAGGGAAGTGGGAACGTTCACTGAAACAAAATAGGACATAGCTCACATTAAGGCCTCGAATCAATACAAAAACTTTAAATTTAATGAAGATGAACTATTGATATCACTCTGATTCCTCCTTTGGGCGAAACCTAAGCATATCCAGTGTTCACTCTTTAGGTGAGACTCTTTTATCACCTACGTAGGTCTAATATAATTTATGCTACTTAGACAGTAAGTCATGTTACCTTTGGGTATCCAATTCTACACCACTAAGTTGTATAAATTACACTATCCTACCCCGGTTCCTAATTATTTGAAAGAGACTTTCCTTTGGGCCAGTCCCAATCTCCTAGCTAGAACCGCCATCGAGAATGTTATTGTCTTTAATGTCACCTACATTGACAAGTCTTTTATGTAGTTGTATATTCATTAGGTTTACTAACATAGGTCACTTTGGCAACTACTAAATCAATAAGCCTTATGAATACAAAACTAACCAATAATATTCTCTAATCTTTTATTTGAGTAATACTATAATACTCCAATTCTATTACTTGACCAACATCAATCATTGTTAACACAATAACTTTAATGTGTAACATACTTTAATGATTGAATTAAACAACCATTAGTCGACTACTAAGAAGGACTAGTCGACTTGGATCAAGTCAAGTCGACTATACATTTAGGTCTAGTCGACTAGGGCAAAGAAAGTTAGTCGACTATACCAATATTATTAGTCGACTATAAATATTATTAGTCGACTACACATTTTATTAGTCGACTCCTGTTGGAAGGCAACTCTCGGTTAAATTATTAGTCGACTTGGGAAAAGAGTTAGTCGACTATACATTTTATTAGTCGACTACTCAAAATAATTAGTCGACTCCTGTACCGAAACAGAGAGATCTTAAGTTTTTGGAAAAATACTTAGTCGACTAGTGTTTCGGGCTAGTCGACTAATAGTCGACAAAACTGTTATCGCGGGCAGTTCTAGACAGCCGACGGAAAAATTTTAATTAGGAAAAATTAGGGTTAATAATTCCTGAAATTTGATCCCAATCAATTGTACAATTAGAGGAAATTGAACAGAACATTAGGGTTAATAAATCCTCTTAAAATACTACAATTAAAAGATCAAAAATTTGATTTTTATGAACTGTTAATAAAAAACCCTAATTTTTCATAATCTATAATCCAAGATGTATTGATTCTAAAACCCAGGCTCTGATACCAAATGTAAGAATTAAATAAACTTTAACGCGGATAAATTGCCATGGATCTAGAATCAATCATCTCAAGAAATCAAATACATAATTAAATCAATATAAAAATTCTCCATACCTGAAGCCATTGATGAACTGAAGAGAGTAGATGGATGAAGACTTTGATCCTTCTCTTTAATCCTGCAAGAACCCTAATGCAGACCCTTCTTCTCTCTGTCTCCTTTTCTTTTCACAACCTTTTCTAATATGATGGATTCTCTTATTTGCTCACAAATAATGAGCCTAGGTTATATTCTTTTCAGGAGGAGAGAAGAGGGTCTAACATTTACTAAAATAACCCTGAGATAAAACCATCCATCATGGTTTCTTTATACCTCATGTGATTATTAACATATATATAAATGTAACTTTGATATGAGCATCTTTAATATTAGTTAACTTTAATTAGGAATCCAATGTTAATTAACCAAGGTTATTGGGCCACCTTAATGTGAGATTAACAACCAAAGGATATCTTGCTCCTGAATGGATTTCCGGTGTGGCTATCACAACCAAGGCAGATGTATATCGCTATGGAATGATGCTATTTGAGATTATTGCAGGGAAGAGGAACCCAGATGGGAGTGAAAATTTTACACCTAGTTTCATTTCGCTTTTGGCAGCCTGTGAAATTGAAGGGGATGAAATCAGCTTGTTGGATCACAGACTGGAGGGTGATGCTGACTTGGAAGAGGTTACTAGAGCTTGTAAGGCTGCTTGTTAGTGCATTCAGGATGATGAGAATTCTATGCCATCAATGGGGAATGTGATTCAAATTTTAGAGGTGTTCTTCTATGTTGTGCGCAGATCAACAACCACTTAAAAGAACCCTTAAGCTAAGATGCAATATAGAAGTACTACCAACAGCAAAAAAAACAATTGAATAATAAGAAGAACACAAACACAAGAATTTAACGAGGTTTGGCCAATTTCGCCTACGTCCTCGGGAAGGAAGAGAGATTTCTTTATTGATTTTTGATAATCAATACAAATTTCAAGCTTACAAATAAAAAGGACTCTGCCTCTCTCATATATCCAAGGAAACCCTAGGAGAATCAGTTTCCTTATTAGGCTGATTTTCAATTCAGAAAACTTCCCGAATCAGCCCGAATACGTCTGTCGGTCGGTCGACAGACCCAAGCACCGGTCGACCGTGCCGGTCTGAGAGTTAGGCAATGTTAGTCGGTCGACCGGGCGGTCGACCGTTCTCCTTCTGCGGTCGACCGGGCGGTCGACCGCAACAGCCTGTGCACGTTGGTGCACAACGGTCGACCAGTCCGGTCGACCGTAATCTGCTGCTACTGCTGCTGATTCCATTCCTTTGCTTTCTTGTCGTCGTCGACTTCCTCTCTCTTCCTACAATTTTTCACCTCAGTGAAGATTTCTTAAATCTGAGCCGAACTGAAAATATACGAACCGTCGACTGAAAAGTGACTGTACTAGTGTGGTTGCCTATGTACCCTGCCCAAGAGATCAAGCTATCCGTAGTTTATCCAAAGGAGCTTCAACAAGCTCATGCAACATGAAGGATATGGAGAAAAGCTTTACAATGTGTAAACTTTACTCCTGACACCACCTTGGTAAGCATGTCGGCGGGATTCTCCGTTGTGTGAATCTTCAGTAACTCAATATCACCCTTATCGAGAATCTCTCGAACAAAATAGAACTGACATCGATGTGCTTCGTCCGTACATGATACACCTGGTTCTTGGCTAAATAAATAGCACTCATACTGTCACAGTTGATCTTCAGTAGATCCTGATCAATCCCCAAGTCATCAAGCAAGCCTTGAAGCCAAATTGCCTCCTTCATAGCCTCCGTCATGGCCATATACTCGGCCTCTGTAGTAGACAATGCAACGGTAGACTATAGAATAGAGCGCCAACTAACCGGTACTTAAGATAATGTAAAGACATGTCCCGTTGTGGACTGGCGTTTGTCGAGGTCACCAGCATAATCGGAATCAACATACCCGATACAATCTTGCTTCCCTGTGGAATCCTTCTCGAATACCAGACCAACATCTATGGTACCTTTAATGTACCGCAGAATCCACTTCACTGCCTCCCAATGACCCTGTCCCGGATCATGCATATACCTATTGACCATAGAGACAGCTTGTGACAGATCTGGTCGTGTACACACCATAGCATATATAAGACTACTAACTGCGCTAGCATATGGGACGTGAGTCATGTACTCACGTTCTTCAACAGTCTTTGGAGACATAGTAGTAGATAACTTGAAATGAGGAGCCAGTGGTGTACTTACAGATTTCGTATCCTTGTCGATGTTGAACCTCTGAAGTACCTTTTGCAAATACCCCTTCTGAGTCAAGCTCACCTTGCCACCCCTTCTGTCTAGTGTAATTTTCATGCCTAGCACCTTCTTTGCTTCACCAAGATCCTTCATCTCAAACTCAGAAGATAAGTCCTTTTTCAGTGTATCAATTGCAGATCTAGACTTTGAAACAATAAGCATATCATCTACATACAATAGTAAATAGATATACTCTCCTGTCGGTAGCTTGTTGTAATAACACATGGGTCATAGTGGCTACGTGTGTACCTCTTTCCTCTGATGAAGCTGTCGAACCGCTTGTACCATTGTCTAAGAGACTGTTTTAACCCATATAGCGACTTCCAGTGTTGTTAGAGGCGATCGAGGCGTGCGTCTCAGGCGCGAGGCGAAGCGAGGCGCAACAATGTGCCCCACATCGCAGGCGAGGCGCGCGGGCAGCGCGAGGCGCGCGCCCGAATGCGCCTTGCGTTCGCCTCGCGCGAGGCGCGAAGCGATCGCCTCTATGCGCTTATTGTTTGTGGGGTGGGTCGGGTTACAACCCGCTAATTTAGCGGGTAAACCCGACCCGCTTAAGTTAGATAAAAATTAAAAATGAAAAAATCAACCTTTTACTGCAGACGAACCTGATCTAGGGCAGAGGGCCCCCCGCATTTATCGTCGTCACCTTCGTCACTATCGCCTTCCTCGTCGTCGCCAGGTAGGCACTCTCTCCACTCCAGCTCTCTCTCCCCCTCTTTCGACCCTCTCTCTCTCTTATCTCTCTGTGTCTCTCTTCTCTCTCAGAGACAGAAATCTCTCATCTCTGAGAGAGAAGAGAGACAGAGAGAGATAAGAGAGAGACAGAGGAAGAGGGGAGACAGAGAGCTGGAGAGGAGAAAGAGATCAGGAGAAAGAGATCAGGAGACAGAGGAAGAACGAGAGAGAAACAAAGAGAGATCTGTGTCTGATACATTTTTAGTGTAAATTTTTAATGAATTTTTAGGGTAAATTTTTCAATACTTTTTTAGTATGTATTTTTCAATATCTTAGAATACAAAAAAAGAATACATCTTTAATTATGTGCCTCACTGAATACATCCATAATACATCAATATAAAGAAAAGAATACATCCATATAAAGAAGAAATCCATAATACATCCATACGTAGAAAAGAATACATTCATAATACATCCATACAAAAAAATAAATATGTGCCTTATTGAAGTGAGGCGATCGCCTTGCCTTGCGCTTCGTGTGCGCTGGATCCTTTGCGCCTCACACTGCACCTCGCGCCTCGATAACACTGACGACTTCTTCAGCTTGCACATCATATCTTTTTCCCTGCAGTCTTGAACCCTGTCGGCTGAGACATGTAGATCTCTTTATTCAGATCGCCATGGAGAAAGGCGGTCTTTACATCGAGTTGATCAAGATCCAACTCGTACTGTGCCACAGAGCCAATAAGATGCGAATTGACGAATGCTTTACAACAGGAGAAAATACCTCATTGTAGTCAATTCCTTCTCTTTGTGTATAGCCTTTTGCTATCAATCTGGTCTTGTAGCGCACCATGTCTTCTTTAAGAGATCCCTGCTTCTTTACATACACCCACTTACAGCCTATCACCTTCTTTTTTTTGGGCAACCTTGTGAGTTCCCAAGTGTCGTTCTTGTAAAGAGACTTCATCTCTTCTTCCATGGCAGCTTTCCACATCTTCGACTCTGAACTGATTTCAGCTTCTCTGAAGGTGGACGGGATAGCCTCCTCAATGACCGGAAGTACATAAGCGACGACCATATCTGTAGTGAGCCAACCTGGTTTCTTTGTGTTTCTCTTTGGTTTTCTAACTGCAGTAGAATCAGGAACATCACCCATGATCTGTTCTTGACCCTCTTCATCATCATAATCTACCTCATCTGCTTTATCATTACCTTGTGTCACCCTAGGTATGATCCTCACTGATGCTGAACTTTTTAGAGATAGTGGATTAGCATCATTCTCCACTTGCTGCGATACATCTTTGGTCTTGATAGTCTCCACCTGCTGAGAGACCTTAGGCTCCAACATAGAAGCCTCATCAAATGTGACATCCCTACTGAAAAGAAACTTCCTGTCCGTAGGATCTCAGATCTTGAATCCTTTGATTCCCTTTTTGAAATCGACGAACAAGCCCTTCTTTGCTCTTGGGTCTAGCTTATCTTCTTTAACATGATAATAGGCTGAACAACCAAACACCCTTAGTAAATCATAATCAGCAGCAGTTTTTTCTGACCAAACCTCGAGAGGAGTTTTCCCTCCTATCGCAGACGAAGGCAACCGTTGTTGGCCCAAAGGCCTTCCACTCTAGTTTTGATGATGATTAACTCATGTAGTTATGTTTACTAATATTATTGTGATTTTAAGTTTCAGATCAATTAGCAAGATATTAGTTGGTGATTAGCTTCAACAAGGAGTTTAGAAGCTTTTCATGGTGATTCCGGTGCCAAAGCTTAAAGATCATTCATTTGCACTCGGTGGATCACGGTTTGGGAGCAAGTCGACTTGAAGATGGAAGATCGTCAATAAGACTTAGGTATCCATAGCTTAGTTTAGTGTGTTTTAGATCCATGTGTAAAGCTTAGTATAGTTGATATGCTCAAGTGCACAAACACACATGTTTTGGTTTTGATATTGGTTTTCATGAATAGATTGATCAAAACAAGTTTAAATGGTTTATATGTATAGTAGATGTATTCTTTCTATATATGCATACTTAAACTTCTTATACAAACTTATTTTGACTTTCCTATTAATGTATTGAAAAATCAAAGTTTGATAAATACAAGATTTGGTTTTTGGTAAAAATGATAAGACACAAAAATAGTCTAACTTGCTTGATATTTGAGTTTAAATATTTATCACATGTTTATATATCAATGCAAAATGTTAAAACTATTTTTGGGAATTTTTACAAGAATTTTTATGGAGATAAAGAATTTTTAAGTTTGTTTTTACCCAGGTTCTGACCCAGACTGTGGCTGACAGGCCATGTCGGTCGACCGCACGGTCGACCGAACCATGTGCCAGTCGACCGTTGCGGTCGACCGACGTGCACAGCCTTGTGCACGTCTGGCAGGCACAGGGCCGGTCGACCGGACGGTCGACCGGACCAGAGAGCGTTACTCTCTGTATCTGGGCGGTCGACCGGACGGTCGACCGGAACAGAGAGTCTGCTCTCTGTATCTGGGCGGTCGACCGGGCGGTCGACCGAGATGGTCCAATGGTCATATTTTTGACCGTTGGCGGCCGACCGGGCGGCCGACCGCAAGCCTGTCAGGCTGACAGATCAGCCTAACGGCTAGTTTTCTGATGGGGCTATAAATACCCCATCTCTTGAGGTATTTTGATAAGATTTTTGACAAGAAAATTTTCAGAGTTTCTCTAGTGTTTAAAAGAGTTTTCAAAATAGTTTTTGTTCCAAAAAAGCTTCATTTATTTGTTTTAAGTGTTTTGTTTATTTCAAAGAAAATAGGTTTTTGGGAATTGTTTCTTGATCTAAAATTCTATATTCATTTGGAATTTTTCCCAAGAGATTTTCTTTGATCAAAACACTTATTTTCCACACTTGAGCTATATCTTCTATCCTAATCTATTAGGATCTTATTTTTGTGGGAAAAGGAAAGAGGTTTGTGGTTGAGACATACCACTTGTTGTAAACCCTTGATTTCTTGTGTTGCTCCCTCTTTGGTAGAGGTTGAGGTTGTTGTATTGGGTTGGTGTTTGCTCCCTCTTTGGTAGAGGTTGAGATTGTTGGTTTACTCCCTCTAGTGAGAGGTGGAGTGTTGGTTTGGATCCCTCTTCGGTAGAGGTGATTGAGTTTGATTGTTGGCTATGGGCCTTATCCCTCTTCGGTAGAGGTGGATTGTGGTTGTATTGCCTCGGTGGCATTGTAAGGTTGAGAGAGGAGTTCGGTACTCCTTAGTGGATTAGAAATCCTTCTCGGTGAAGGTGGGGACGTAGAGCTAGGGGCTCGAACCTCGAAACATATCTTTGTGTTTGCATTTGATCCATTGTCTCTTAACTCTCTCTTTACTTTTGTGCAAAGTATCATTCATTTCATTCATATCTTATTGCTTGACATTCATTATATGCTTGGCTTGCATGGTGTGTACCTCACTTGTACTTAATCAACAAGAGCTTCATATAGCACCTCAACCCATATCTAGGGGAATCAAGAGGAGTTAGTCCAGAGCCCTTCACGGGGAATTCGGCTACACTTGTTGATTGTACTAAGTGTTTGTGCAAATTGTTTTAAGCTTCCGCATTTAGCGCATTTAGTTTCTAGATTAGCATTATCACCTATTCACCCCCCTCTAGGCGATTTACAATTGGTATCAGAGCCTATACTCCTGATACTTAGGCTTAACATCCTAGGAGTGAGATCCTTGTTTGCTAATCTTGTTTGCATTTGCTTGTTTGCACACATATACTTTATACCATGGACTTCATGACCCCACCTATGTTTGACCCTTCCAACATCATTGTTTGGAAGACTAGGATGTCCATTTACCTACAAGCCCTAGGTTATAAGGTTCATCTTGCTATTACCAAGGAATCCTACCTTAGTGATTGCAATCATATAGGGGCCAATGCACAAACCCTTGAGGCCATTAGAAGCACACTTCCTAAAGATTATCTTATGCTTGCTTCTAACTTTGATTCCGCATTTGCAGTGTGGAATATGTTGACAACCACCACCACCTCCAAGCTTCAATTGCCAATCCAATAAGAGGAGGAGACTAGTGGAGAATCCGATTCACAATGCTTCATGGTCCAAGGGAATGACTCCCTTAAGGTACAATCGAAAACTCAACTAGATAATGATGATGCTAGTTCTTCATGTAATGATTTTGTTGATCCCCATGCTTTGAATGAAGAACTTTCAATAGTTTGTGAAAAATTAATAAAAAAATATAATTTGTTGAAAAAGAAGACTTTTGCTTTAACTAAAGAAAATGAAAAATTGTCTTCTGATTGAGGTACAACCTGCACACAAAATACGAGATTATAGAACTTAAGAAAGAAGATGTGCAAGTGCTCAATTCTTCCGCTATAGTAAGTGGCTATGCGGGTCGTGATCCACAAGGAGGGTTTGCGATGGAAGCGTTACAGTTCTTTATTGAAATCTTTTAAGAAAATAAAACGAAAGTTCTTCTCTGTTTTTAGTTATGAAAATGAAAAAAGAAAGTTATCTTAAAGTTAAAAGAAAATGAAAGATGAAGAAGGTGGAAAATCAGAAAACGATGAAAAGCGACTAAGTACAATGAAGTGGAGATGATAGAGTTGGAAGATGTAGTGATTTAATTTACAGAAATGAAAAAGAAAAGAAAACAAATATTTACCTTCTTTTCACCAAAAGCTTACCTTGAGTTCTTAGCTTCAATGTTACCTTGAATTGGAGGCAGTTAGCGCATAGCCCATAAGAGTCGAGTGTTGGTCTCTTCCACATTACATCATCAAGATACGCAAGCATGAAATGATACAGAGAGACTCACAATTCCATCGTCATGAGCTATCGGTGGCACTCGCAAAGGCAAGGCTCTTTCGATGCTTTTAGACTCACTTGGAAGACAGTTGTACCAAAAAGAAAGGTAAAATAGAAAAGAAGAAGAGAACTAAAAAGAACATATAAGGAAATAGCATTGATTTGATTTCATAACAATCGAAGAAAAGAAATAAAACCTTACACCAATTGTCACTTTTAGCTCAAGCTTCAGTCTTGTTCTTCGATGAAAGTTGATCTCCTCAGAATTACATAAATGAAAACTAAATTACATGAAAAAGAAAATCAAAGACCTAAACTAAGAAATGAAAAACTAGGCTAAATCCTAATCTGCATTGACGTCCCTTTTGCCTTTGAGTGCAGGTATTTATAGGAGAAAATGGAGAGGGTAGAGGAGTATGAAGATAAGTAAATCTGACAATTTTGAACTCCCCTTATCTTCAAGCTTGATTTGAGGTGGATATTCAGTTCTGATCTGTAGTTTGTTGGCCTGTTGATTGCTGAATATCACTTATCAAATGACAGAATTAAAAATAATGATCAACATAAGCGTTGTAGCTCTGTCAGTCTGCTCTCTGGATCATCTTGAATCATCAAAATTGAGATTCTGTAGCAAAAGTTATGATTCTAATACTAAAATGTATCCAGTCAGAATCTGAATCAAACTTGCTTGATCTTTACTTTAACCGATCGATTCTGAGAGGATTCTTCTCAACCAGTTTTCAACCTCTTGATTTTGCCCTGATTCAGTGTGTGTGAATTAATTTTGATTTAATTCAGAATTTTGGTGGGCTTTGGGCTCATTTCTCTTCATCTCCTTGAAGAATGGGCCTGCAAATAAAATTAGCATTTAATTAGGACAATGCAGGCTTTTATTCTAAAATAAGTATGGAAATATGATATTTAATATACAACATTAGCGACTAATCACACCCCCATACCTATCTTTTGCTCGTCCTCGAGCAAAACAACTAAACTATACTAAGGATTATTATACCACTTTCGCAGGTCGCGCGATTGCACTGAGCATGTGCAACAAGCCGTTAAACCTCTAGGTTTCCCCTAGAGGACGAGTTTTGTCTCGTGAGGGTTTTCAGCGGATTACACCCACAAAATCCATAAAGAAAGGGAAACAAAGAGTTAGTATTTTAAAAAAGCATTTTGAAAGAGAAAAATATTTGGCATATAATTGTAAGATCTAAGCAATCTATAAGTTATAGGAAAACTTAATTTTTCATTCCTAAACTTAGTCTCTATTCAAAAATTTGTTATCAAATTAAAGTAAGGAGTCAAATTGTACTTCTCATCTAGTCTATTACTTTACCCTAAGTCATATGCACTCGTGACTGTGAAAATTTTGACTAAGGGTTCATTAACTCTAACTCTTATGCCTCATTTATTTATATATATATATTTTTGGTGGTATTATTCCTTAGTTTAGGCTTTCTAATCTGCCCATGTAACGAGCCTTTAATCGATGACTCCCAAACCAGACGGTCTTAGGGCACCGGGTGAGAAAACACCCCTCAGACTTAAGGACTCGAGCAAACAAGGCCACAAAACTAAGGATTTTATTATATGAACCTCTTTTAGGCGTGAATACTTATGCTTTATTAGGCACAAATACCCAGCTTAATCAAAGGATTTTTATTTATATATTTTTTTCTTTTCAAACTTATCTAATCATCTTTCGCGTAAATACTAAGGCTTGCTTAGGCAAAGCACCTAGCTAATCAATAATTAGATTTGTTTATCTTTTTTTTTTATAAGGCATAAGAATCTTTATTTTGAACCTTAAGTGTGTAAGTATATGAAGTGTGCATATTTCATCAAGGTAAAGATCAAGACTAAATTACTTTGACAAGTTATCTTCCTAACCCTAAAAATCAAACAAATAATCTTATTTTGACCAAGTATAAGAAATCCTAATTTGGATTTTCCTATTCCTTAAAATTAACTTAATTTCTTACAAAAAATATGTCAAAGTATTGTTTCTATTTTCAAAAAGTTTTTTAAAAGTAAAGAAATTTTTTTTTTTAACAAAAAGAAAAGTTATGTTAGACCCTCCCCCACACCTATCTCATGCATTATCCTCAATGTATGAATTAATGCATAGATGCATGAAAAAGAAGAAAGGGAAGGAAAAGGTTACCTTAAGGTGGTGGTTCCGGTGGTGGTCTGATTGGTCCACGAAATGTGGCCCAATCAACTTTGCTTTGGGTTCGGAGGAACCCACCAGAAATATCTTTAATATAACCCACTAAAAAGATAAATCCATGAAGGATTTTTATTAAATATTTAACCCCATCTAATTTCCAAATTTCATAACTGATTTCGGAGTCAAATTTGTCAACCACCTCGTCCCAGAATGGAGTATGAAATGATAAAATGATTGACTTGGACTCAGGAAGGACAGGAACTAACACCGACTCAGGAAGGTGACTTAAATCAAGTAAAGGTTCAAGAGTCGAAATAGGTTCAGAAATTGGGTCCAAGTCAAGAAGTTGAAACTCAAGTCCACACGTGTTTTCCAACAATGGAATGTGACCTAATATGGGTGATTCCAGTTCAGAAATGATAGGTGGAGGAATCAAAACTGACTCTAAAATATTACTCAAGTTTGGTAACAAAACAGGAGTCAATATTGATTCAGAAAGTTGAATTGGATCATAGATGTGAGAATCTAGGCCACATATCTCATTGAGTTCAATATCAAAAAATGGGGAACTTGCCAATTTGTCAATAGGATCTTCAAAAGTGTATAATTGGTCAAGTTCAATATGATCCTCAAAGATGGGTGATTCAATTTCATTATGAATTGGGACAGGATCCAATGTTGACTCCGGAAAAATATTGAATTCAGGTGAAGATATTGGAGTCATTATTGAATCAAGAATAAGAATTGAATCACTAAGTTGGGGTTCAAGATCATATTCATTCTCAAGTTCTATTTCAGGAAAGGAATAACTTGCCAAACTGTCAATATCTTTTTCAAAATTTGGAGTTTGGGCAAGTTCAAATGGTTGTTCTGAAATAGAATCTTGATTTCCAAAACTACATGACTCTTCGGCTCGGACAGAATGGTTAGTGACATCAGGACGGTGGGAACGTAGAGATTCGACCATCATATCTATGTCACGATTACGAGTGTTTTGAGCCTGAGTCATGGCTTCAAGCATCTTTTCATAGTTGATAGGTTCATTGTTTTGATGAAAAGATGAAGAATTGTCTTGGAAGTGGCAGTGAAATTGTGAGTCCATCAGATTTTGAGATTTTTGTTTGGACTCACGCATACTCATTTCCAAAATTGATGGTTTCCTATTTTGGACGGGTGGAACTGAGTATGAATCTTGAAAATATTGTGGACTAAGTGGAGAAGGAGGACAAGGTGGTTGAAAATTATGCTCGGGGGAGGTGAATCCCCACTGACTCTGTGAAGAGTTGAAATCGTTATGAAAATTATAGTCATACGATGGGGGACATGGGTTATATTCATTCGGATAAGACCAATCTGGCACACTAGGTTGGTTAAAGTTATGATATGCCGGGTTAGTAATATCCGAAAATGAATTCGGTGTGTAATATGGATTATTATTAAAGTTGAAAAAATTATTATTATTATAAGCCATATCACACAATGGAATACAAACAAAAACAAACAAATAAACAAATAAAAAAGAAAAAATTCTAGCCTAAGTTAGGGTAGACTTAGGACCTAGACGACTCCTAACTGGTTAGACTGTCCATGGGAGGTCTAATGTAGACTTTAACCACAAGCTAATCAGCCAGGTCAGGGCAAGGTTGGTGGGAGGTTTTCCGTCAAAGACGTTCCTTAATTAAATAACCACCAACCTTCGGGCTTTCGGCCCTCAATCCCTTTCCTAGACACTGATTTTGCAGGAGTTAGATTCCAACATTTTTCCCCCTTAGGATAATCTCCTAATTGAGTCCGAGATGTCCCTAGGGCCAACGTCTACTCAATTTTAGTTAGGCTTGAGTTAGTGAGTGCTTGGAATGTGATTTTTGGGCTAAGGAAGGGTGATCAAATCCCCACCTTATCTTGTTAATGGGTTAGTGCCCTTAAGATCAATTTGTGCAAGTGTACAAGATATGTAAGATTCACTCAAAGCGATATAAACAACCAAGAAGTGAGTCCTATGCTAAATGCAATGCATACGTACCTTGCTCCAGCACTCTTCAACAGTAAAAAAATAAAGGAATTAAAAAGACACGTGCCTAAAATGTAAATGTCTAATCAATTTTTTATCTTTTCAACAAATATTTTACTGTTGATTATTAGCAGGCTTATGTTATGGCATATAAGAAAAATTAAAGTTGCAGCAAACTAGAATTTTTTTAAACTAAGCAGCCCTGCAAAAAGCTGTTAGTAATTAACTCTTCCTTGCCGCGGATCCGCGGTTTTTGCCGTGGAAACGCGGCAATTCAGAGGGCCCTTGGTCTCTGCTTTCTAGAGCAGAGGCCCAAGGCTACTTGTATGTCACTGCAATATTAATTTCCTGCTTTGATTGCCCTGTAACCTGCAACAGAGAAGAAAATTCGTTTAGTTCTAAAAAATTTTCAAAAAAAAATCAGATTTCAATAAAAAACATGTTACCCTCCCCGGCAACGGCGCCAAAATTTGATTGAGGTACAACTTGCACACAAAATACGAGATTATAGAACTTAAGAAAGAAGATGTGCAAGTGCTCAATTCTTCCGCTATAGCAAGTGACTATGCGGGTCGTGATCCACAAGGAGGGTTTGCGATGGAAGCGTTACAGTTCTTTATTGAAATCTTTTAAGAAAATAAAACGAAGGTTCTTCTCTGTTTTTAGTTATGAAAATGAAAAAAGAAAGTTATCTTAAAATTAAAAGAAAATGGAAGATGAAGAAGGTGGAAAATCAGAAAACGATGAAAAGCGACTAAGTACAATGAAGTGGAGATGATAGAGTTGGAAGATGTAGTGATTTAATTTACAGAAATGAAAAAAAAAAGAAAACAAATATTTACCTTCTTTTCACCAAAAGCTTACCTTGAGTTCTTAGCTTCAATGTTACCTTGAATTGGAGGCAGTTAGCGCATAGCCCATAAGAGTCGAGTGTTGGTCTCTTCCACATTACATCATCAAGATACGCAAGTATGAAATGATACAGAGAGACTCACAATTCCATCGTCATGAGCTATCGGTGGCACTCGCAAAGGTAAGGCTCTTTCGATGCTTTTAGACTCACTTGGAAGACAGTTGTACCAAAAAGAAAGGTAAAATAGAAAAGAAGAAGAGAACTAAAAAGAACATACAAGGAAATAGCATTGATTTGATTTCATAACAATCGAAGAAAAGAAATAAAACCTTACACCAATTGTCACTTTTAGCTCAAGCTTCAGTCTTGTTCTTCGATGAAAGTTGATCTCCTCAGAATTACATAAATGAAAACTAAATTACATGAAAAAGAAAAGCAAAGACCTAAACTAAGAAATGAAAAACTAGGCTAAATCCTAATCTGCATTGACGTCCCTTTTGCCTTTGAGTGCAGGTATTTATAGGAGAAAATGGAGAGGGTAGAGGAGTACGAAGATAAATAAATCTGGCAATTTTGAACTCCCCTTATCTTCAAGCTTGATTTGAGGTGGATATTCAGTTCTGATCTGTAGTTTGTTGGCCTGTTGATTGCTGAATATCACTTATCAAATGACAGAATTAAAAATAATGATCAACATAAGCGTTGTAGCTCTGTCAGTCTGCTTTCTGGATCATCTTGAATCATCAAAATTGAGATTCTGTAGCAAAAGTTATGATTCTAATACTAAAATGTATCCAGTCAGAATCTGAATCAAACTTGCTTGATCTTTGTTTTAACCGATCGATTCTGAGAGGATTCTTCTCAACCAGTTTTCAACCTCTTGATTTTGCCCTGATTCAGTGTGTGTGAATTAATTTTGATTTAATTCAGAATTTTGGTGGGCTTTGGGCTCATTTCTCTTCATCTCCTTGAAGAATGGGCCTGCAAATAAAATTAGCATTTAATTAGGACAATGCAGGCTTTTATTCTAAAATAAGTATGGAAATATGATATTTAATATACAACATTAGCGACTAATCATCTACTAAACTTGATTGTGTTTTGCAAGAGAAAGTGGAGATCTATAATGAAAGGGATTCATTAAGGTCTCAACTTGAACTTGCACTTAAAGAAAATAAAATTTTAAAATCTAAAAATGATTGTGAAACACTTTTGAAGAAAATGAAAATTTAACTTCAAAGGTTGATTTTATCTTAAAAGAGAATGTTGCTTTGAAAAATAAAATAATTTCTATTTCAAATGATTTAGATGTTTGTGTAAAGAAAAATATTGTTTTGCAAAATAAGATTGATGCACATGTTTGCCATGGTAGGGTAGTATCACACACTTCACCTATTGCATGTTCCACTTCTTCTTTGATTAAAAATGACATAAATCTAATTAAGAAGAAAATGGATTGTTTGGGCTCCACTATGAGCCAATGTGCCATGAACCATACACGTTTGGAATCTTTGTTTCGAAAGAAACAAGTTCCATCTATTCATGCACACCCCCCACGGCATACACATGCTCCTCACGGACACCATCACAACATGTATGCTCATCTGTACACTTGTACACATTGTGGACGTATGGGCCACCTTACTAAATTTGCTTTGATAGATTACATGCTTCAAATTTAGCAACTAAGTTTGTTTGGGTTAGAGAAGGTACTAACCCCCATGGACCCAAGAAGATATGGGTACCAAAGACCACCCCTCCTATTTGTGATGTAGGTGTGGGCTCTCACATGACGTGAGTGTTGCCGTACCTTGGAGTGGATGCGTTCCGAGCCTAAAGTTTATTATGTGGGTGCATCACTTTCAAGGGAAGTTTGGTGGGAAGACCACCTTGTTTTGGAGACAAGGGAAGTTGCCTTCTAGGTTTTGGTAACGATTCCTAACTCCTATTTATTGTTTACATGTTTTGCATATCATGTGCTTATAGCATGTTTTGATTCATTATGTAAATGCCATGTAAATTAGATTAATGTTATACATGTTAGTTGTTTGAGACACCCATGTTCAATATGGATTTATATTTATGTGTTCTCACTTTAATGTTTGAACTAATATGTATTTTCTAAATCTAATACATATGCATATACATAATGTTCATATGAAGTTTATGATTTGTATTTCATTGTGAAAATATCATGATTATTGAATCCTTGACTTACATGAATAGCAATTTGAGACACCCATATTTAAAATGGATTATTATTTTGTGTTCTCGTAGTTGTTTAGCTATCATGTTTATCATAGGTTTAATAACATGTGGATTTACATAATAATCATGTTTATGTTTATCATGTTGATTTTTATCTTGTTTTATGATCCATAATTTGTTTACACGTTTAGATGTTAATTTTCATTAAAACTAGGATATATACTTATGCATATAGTGGGTTTCAAATAAATCTATATATGTTTATGCTCGAATGCTTATTTGTACCCATTAGATGTGTTAGTATAGTCTAGTTTTGATGATTCATACATTTTAAACTTGTATTCCTATTTCTTGATTTGATTTATAATTGTGTGTTTCATTTCATGTATATGTTTATTTTGCCAAACTTTAAGATATACATGTATGCCCTTTGAGTCATTTGCCTTTCATGCAAATCTATATATATGGACTCAATTGTGTTTAGAGATATGTATGTATACTTATTGTGTTGACAAATCATACATATACCTTGAAATGAAAGGTTGTTTTAATGAAAATTTAGCTTTTCATGTTTTCATGTATTTATGTTTAAACTTCATGTATATGTCAATCTTGTCCAAACTTTTATTTATACATATACATCCTTTTTGAGCCACGTGCCTTCATGCATATATTTTTGTGGACTCGTTGTGTTTGGATATGTATGTATATTCTAGTTTGTATTAGACATACATATACTTTGAAGATTAAATAGTGTTATGTTTTTCATGTTTAAAGGAATTTAAATGAGCTTAATGGAATATTTTTCATGATTATGATCCTCACATTTTATTTGTACACTCACATTTATTGTTTGTTCATGTTTTGTTTCATGAGTCATATACATGCTTAATTGATTATGAGTGTTAGTTATTTTGTGAATCTCATATTTTATGAAAAATTATTTATCTTTATTCCTTGCTTGAAGGATTTCGTACTAGTTAACGAAACTTTCCATTTTAACTAGTTCGTATTCTTTCGTTGTGATATGAGTTATACCATGCTTACTTTGTTGTTTCAATTGGTATCATTGAACTCTTTCAATTGGTATCAATTTTGATCTTATTGTATACTCATATGTTTTTATGTATGTATGCGTTCAAATTCTAATGGTATCAATGTCAATTGGTATCTAATTTTCATACATATATATTTGTTTATGCTAAGCTTGAAAAGCTTAATGATTATCCTATTTCAATTGATTATTTTTAGATTGGTATCAAGCTTACGCATTATTTTAGTTTGTTTTTCATAAAAGGGGAGAAAATTTGACTTTCATGTTTCAATTGGTATGTGTTTTCCCACTCCCTTGCTTTATGATAGATAAATATAGATTTCAAATTTATATCATATGCTTAAAAATAAAATTACTCTCTTTAGATATCAAGATGTTTAATTGAATGTTTTAAATTGGTATCAATTAATTTGATCATTGTTTTCATAATTGATATCAAGAATAAAACTTTTTAAAAGAAAAATATTCAAAGTTTTTTAATTTGTATTGCATATATGCAAGGAGAGCTTAACATCTCTTCTACATATATATTCATGATGAGTGTTTCTTGTATTGAGGAGTTTGACAACTCTTCTTTATGTGATACACGTGTATAGGGGGAGCTTCACATCTCTCCTTATGCATTACATAATATGTGTTATGTGAATTGGGGCTTATCATCCCTTCTTCATGTAATGCATATGTGTAGGGAAGTTAACTTAGCGTCTTCCTCTTCATGAATGTATATCGCATATACCATTTATTGATTGGTTTATGTTCACTTTCAATTGGTATCAAGATGCATTTCATTGTCATATATGTTTCATTTGATATCTAAATTGGTTGTACATTTTATGATTTGTTATTCACCCCTTTCCTAGTTTCTTTGTTTCATACAAAAAAAGGGGAGAAGAATTTCTTTATGTTTTGGTTTTGTTTTTACCCCTTTATTGATGATTGACAAAAAGGGGGAAAGAAATATTTGAGTTTATATGCATGCTTATGTTTTTGCATATATTATGTTTTATTTATGTTTTATTTGGTCTCTAGAGCACATTCATGATTTGATCATGATTTGATTTATTTGCTTTTTATTTTAATTGGTATCTAGGGCATATTTATGTTTTGAAATATTTCATTGGTATCTAGAGCTACTTCATTAGTATCTAGAACATGTTTTGTTATAATAAAAAAAAATTTATTGGTATAAGAACATGCTTATTGTTTTATGCATTATCATTCATTGCATATTTATTGCTTAATTGTTTATACATGAGTTAAGGGGGAGCTTCTTTGAAGCTTAACTTTAATCCATGCATATATAACTCCATGAGTTTTGTCATTATCAAAAAGGGGGAGATTGTTGGCCCAAAGGCCTTCCACTCTAGTTTTGATGATGATTAACTCATGTAGTTATGTTTACTAATATTCTTGTGATTTTAAGTTTCAGATCAATTAGAAAGATATTAGTTGGTGATTAGCTTCAATAAGGAGTTTAGAAGCTTTTCATGGTGATTCCGGTGCCAAAGCTTAAAGACCATTCATTTGCACTCGGTGGATCACGGTTTGGGAGCAAGTTGACTTGAAGATGGAAGATCGTCAAGAAGACTTAGGTATCCATAGTTTAGTTTAGTGTGTTTTAGATCCATGTGTAAAGCTTAGTATAGTTGATATGCTCAAGTGCACAAACACACACGTTTTGGTTTTGATATTGGTTTTCATGAATAGATTGATCAAAATAAGTTTAAATGGTTTATATGTATAGTAGATGTATTCTTTCTATACATGCATACTTAAACTTCTTATACAAACTTATTTTGACTTTCCTATTCATGTATTGAAAAATCAAAGTTTGATAAATACAAGATTTGGTTTTTGGTAAAAATGATAAGACACAAAAATAGTCTAACTTGCTTGATATTTGAGTTGAAATATTTATCACATGTTTATATATCAATGCAAAATGTTAAAACTATTTTTGGGAATTTTTACAAGAATTTTTATGGAGATAAAAGAATTTTTAAGTTTGTTTTTACCCAGGATCTGACCCAGACTGTGGCTGACAGGCCATGTCGGTCGACCGCACGGTCGACCGAACCATGGGCCAGTCGACCGTTGCGGTCGACCGACGTGCACAGCCTTGTGCACGTCTGGCAGGCACAGGGCCGGTCGACCGGACGATCGACCGGACCAGAGAGCGTTGCTCTCTGTATCTGGGCGGTCGACCGGACGGTCGACCGGAACAGAGAGTCTGCTCTCTGTATCTGGGCGGTCGACCGGGTGGTCAACCGAGATGGTCCAACGGTCATATTTTTGACCGTTGGCGGCCGACCGGGCGGCCGACCGCAAGCCTGTCAGGCTGACAGATCAGCCTAACGGCTAGTTTTCTGATGGGGCTATAAATACCCCATCTCTTGAGGTATTTTGATAAGATTTTTGACAAGAAAATTTTCAGAGTTTCTCTAGTGTTTAAAAGAGTTTTCAAAATAGTTTTTGTGCCAAAAAAGCTTCATTTATTTGTTTTAAGTGTTTTGTTTATTTCAAAGAAAATAGGTTTTTGGGAATTGTTTCTTGATCTAAAATTCTATATTCATTTGGTATTTTTCCCAAGAGATTTTCTTTGATCAAAACACTTATTTTTCACACTTGAGCTATATCTTCTATCCTAATCTATTAGGATCTTGTTTTTGTAGAAAAAGGAAAGAGGTTTGTGGTTGAGATATACCACTTGTTGTAAACCCTTGATTTCTTGTGTTGCTCCCTCTTTCGTAGAGGTTGAGGTTGTTGTATTGGGTTGGTGTTTGCTCCCTCTTTGGTAGAGGTTGAGATTGTTGGTTTGCTCCCTCTAGTGAGAGGTGGAGTGTTGGTTTGGATCCCTCTTCGGTAGAGGTGATTGAGTTTGATTGTTAGCTACGGGCCTTATCCCTCTTCGGTTGAGGTGGATTGTGGTTGTATTGCCTCGGTGGCATTGTAAGGTTGAGAGAGGAGTTTGGTACTCCTTAGTGGATTAGAAATCCTTCTCGGTGAAGGCGGGGACGTAGAGCTAGGGGCTCGAACCTCGAAACATATCTTTGTGTTTACGTTTGATCCATTGTCTCTTAACTCTCTCTCTTTACTTTTGTACAAAGCATAATTCATTTCATTCATATCTTATTTCTGGACATTCATTATATGCTTGGCTTGCATGTGTGTGTGCCTCACTTGTACTTAATCAACAAGAGCTTCATATAGCACCTCAACCCATATCTAGGGGAATCAAGAGGAGTTAGTCTAGAGCTCTTCACGGGGAATTCGGCTACACTTGTTGATTGTACTAAGTGTTTGTGCAAATTGTTTTAAGCTTCCGCATTTAGCGCATTTAGTTTCTAGATTAGCATTATCACCTATTCACCCCCCTCTAGGTGATTTACAACCGTTAACAAGATAGCAAGCGTATGCCAAAGCCTCAGCCCAGAAGTTCTTCGATAAACCGGCATTGGACAACATACACCGGACCTTCTCTAGCAAAGTCTTGTTCATCCTTTCTGCTACCCCGTTCTGTTGCGGTGTTTCCCTCACAGTGAAGTGCCTCTCTATGCCTTCCTCAAGACATAGCTGAAGGAAAGGATCTGACTTATATTCTCCTCCATTATCTAAACGGAGGACCTTGATTTTCCTTCCCGTACTTCTCTCCAAATTCTTCTTCCACTTCACAAATAATTCTAGGACTTTCCCTTTGTGCTTCATAGTATATACTCAACAACGCCTAGAATAATCATCAATAAAAGACACAAAGTAGTGGTTACCTCTAATTGATGCAGTCTTGGTAGGTCCCCAAACGTCATTGTGAATATAATCCAGAATCCCCTTGGTGCAATGAGTTGTTGCGCCAAATTTCACCTTGATCTTCTTTCTGATGACACAATGTTCACAAAATTTCAACTTGCAGGTTCCGGCACCTTTCAATAATCCTTATCTTGCAAGAGCTTGTAAAGACTTTTCTCATGTGTGTCCCAGCCTCATATGTCATAGCCTGGTTGAGTCTTCATCTGAATCAGTAGAAGCCGTCACTTGCCCTGTAACAGTACTACCATTCAAGTAGTAAAGATTGTTTCGACGAACGGCCTTCAATACCACCATCGAGCCTTTAGTCATCTTAAGGACTCCTTCCTTTATTGACACCACAAGACCCAATGTCTCTAAAGCTCCAACAGAGATAAGGTTTCTCTTCAGTTGAGGTACATACCTCACTTCCTTTAGTTCTCGCATCATCCCATCAAACATCTTGATCTGAATTGTTCCTACACCTTTCATGATATATGGATGATCATCGCCCATAATGACTGAACATCCCTCCAGCTTCTCAAAGCTAGAAAATCATTATCTATTCGGGCACACATGTTATGTAGCAATAGTATCCAATATCCACTCATTATCTCCTGAGTAGCCAATGATAGGAGTAGTGACAGAGAACGAGAATACCGACGAGTCCGAGTCTGATCCACCTGCCTGTAAGGTACTGCTTTGAGTACTGATCACCTTTGTAAGATTTGCCTCAGTCTTAGACTCCTTCTTCCCTTTGGCTTTTGAACAGTCAACTTTTCAGTACCCTAATTCTCTGCAGAAGGTACACTGGTTCTTCTTCAGATCTCTATAACCTGGCCTGAACTTCAATCTCCCTCGATCATCTTTGTCCTTCCTATGTGAACCTCTGCCTCTTACTGTTAGTGCCTCTGCTGATGTGCTTGCCTGAGAAGACTGTCTTTCCTTTCTCCTCGTCTCATAATTAACCAAAGCAGACGAAACTTCATGATAGTTAAGGGACTGTCTACCATTTATAAAGGTTAAAGTAAAAGTCTCATACTCCTCTGCAGGAAGAGAGTTCAAGAGAATTACCGCTTTGTCTTCTTCATTTACCTCGACATCCACATTAACCAAATCCGTAAGAAGCTTTGTGTAGCGATTCAGATGTTCATTTACGGAGCATCCTTTCTTCATCTGAAACCCATACAGCTTGCTCTTCAGCTGTAGTCTGGATTCAATACTTTTGGTCAGATACTTTCTTTCTAGGATCTCCCACAACTGCCTCGCAGATGTTTCGTATAACACAAGGTATTTGATGTCTTGTGTTAGACACGATCTGATTAAGCCACACGCTGATCGGTTCATCTTATCCCACTCTTCTTCAGTGGTTGTGCTTCACTTCTTCTCCAGACGTAGAGTATCTTCGAGGTTTGATGTCGTCAATGCATCCATCACCTCGCACCTCCACATGCCAAAATTGTTCGTGCTAGTAAATTTCACCACATCAATTCTCGGATGAGGATTCATGGTTCTCACAGATGTACTTTCTTCAGCCATCTCTTTAACTAGATCCTCTATGTAATGCGAAAAACCAACGGAGTTACATAAACAAATTTGATAAAGATCAGATCTTTACCTCCTCACGAAACCCTAGATGAGTTTCTGAATAGATCTACTCCTCAAATTGATTCCTTTGAGTACTTTACGCGCTGTTCTGAGATTGACACACGATCCCACAAACAGTCCCAACGCTGATCTGAGATCAACACACGATCTCCGCCAATCAGCAACAGATGCCCTTCGAATCACCAGATGATCCCACGACGAACTTAGGATGCTCTGATACCACTTGTTGTGCGCAGATCAACAATCACTTAAAGGAACCCTTAAAGCCAAGATGCAATATAGAAGTAATACCAACAGTAAAGAACAATTGAACAATGAGAAGAAAACAAACACAAGAATTTAACGAGGTTCGGCCAATTTCGCGTACGTCCTCGGAGTAAGGAAGAGAGATTTCTTTATTGATTTTTGATAATCAATACAAATTTCAAGCTTACAAATAAAGAGGACTCTGCCTCTCTCATATATTCAAGGAAATCTTAGGAGAATCAGTTTCCTTATTTGGCTGATTTCCAATTCAGAAAACTTCTCGAATCAGCCCGGATACGTCTGTCGGTCGACCGATCGGTCGACCGACCCAAGCACCGGTCGACCGAGAGTTAGGTAATGTCAGTCGGTCGACAGGGCGGTCGACCGTTCTCCTTCTGCGGTCGACCAGGCGGTCGACCGCAACAGCCTGTGCACGTTGGTGCACAATGGTCGACCGGTCCGGTCGACCGTAATCTGCTGCTACTGCTGCTGATTCCATTCCTTTACTTTCTTGTCATCGTCGACTTCTTCGACTTCCTCTCTCTTCCTACATTCTAGTGGATGTTCCACCTATTCCTTTAGCCCTCAAAATAATTGCAGCAAACTATGAAACTCGGCTATTTTCTGGGAGTTGTCTTTAGGATTCTTAGTCCCAGCAACATGGTACTTTCTAAGAGTTTCTGAAACTAAAAATCTCCTCTGAATTTTAATATTAGAGATGGTGGGAAGATCTCTTGTTCATGTTAGGTAACCCTCCTAGAATATCTTAGATTCAATTTAATAAGTAATACAAATTATATAAGCTACAATTTGCATATGATTGAAACTTGTGTGCTATTTGGCATAACATTGTTGTTGGCTGATTAGCATTGATGTTTAATAAAGGTGTCATGTAATGTACCACAATTACGAAGTTTGACATATATAGAAGTTTAAATTAAGTTGATTCTATATAAATTGAATAAAAATCTTCTGTCAAAAGAATAGCGTTATTCACAAGTCCACTGATCATTCATGGTTTGCCCACTGGTTAAGACATATATTTGGTTGTCTTTAATTTGATTGTGATCCTTCTAGATACCTATCATCTCATTTGTATTAACCTATGAGAATATTTGTTTGATTTTGCATTGCTATCATTTTCCTGTGAACTTGATTATATTTAACTTACATTCTTTTGATCTCCTAAATGTGTCAGAAGTAACAAGTTTTCTGAAGGTTTTGCCTTAGGAATTGTGCCCCTGTTCCATGTAAGGGCATTGCCTCACCCACATGCCTCTAGTTCAGTACACCATTGTCAAAGGGTTGTGTGACTTGTGGCTTGCATTCTTTGTTTTAAAATTAAAAGTAAAAATAGCTACCAGCCTGGAAGTGATGAAATCATAATTTGTTGTTTCGAGAATCTAAACTTCTAATCATTCTTTACAGCCAACCACCCTTTTATTAGGGAGTATGAGGACTTTATTCAGCTATTCACAACACAAGAAGAGCATTCTTTATCTATATAGATCATTTCACAATGACAAAAGGATCATTTGATCAAAAAAAATATACATATAAAGTTTTATAAGGAAATTCCTATAAAATTTTTGGGATAAACTTCTAGGTTTGTGTGTGGTTCCTGGTCATGATTAGGTCATATATATGTTCTCTGTATGGATTGCAATTTTGTCGTCATGAAGCTTTCATTACCATCGGGACTAATATAGCCTCTTTGATTTCGGATTTGGGTTGATTGGCTATCTATTCAATCCAGCAAACTAATTGCTATTAGCTCTTTTAGTCACCTGTCATAAAGGACACAACACTCAACGTTGGTGTTAGAAGCTATGAAGCATGGATACTCCAACCGTGAAGCCATGTTGTGTCAGACATGTGTCTGATACAAGCATCGGACACAGCGCTTTTATTTTTTCTGTACTTTCTGAAATTTGTTGTATGCACGTGTGTTACATCATATCATGTTTGTGTCAGCATGTCAGTGTTCGTGCAACATACGTTAGAAGGTTTTTGTAGCTGTTCATTTTGTTTTTCTCTTAACAGTAAATCCTCACTGTTTGATCAGAGAGGGTTCAATGTCATAATATGGGTTTCACCACTTTCTTGAATAAGGCAAATTGGATCTTTTTAAGGATTTTATTAGTCCCCAATTTCTCCTTTTTCTTATTTCTTTTTTCTTCTCTTTTTAATTACCTCAGTTGATGTCCATATTGGTTAGCTCCTAGGTTAATGGCTTCTTTAACCATGATTCGATCTCTCCTACAGTAGTAAACACTTGTAGGTCTTTGTTAAGTATACCTAAACCATCTCAAGTGATTCTCTCTCCTTTTATCTTTAATTAAGCTATCTCTAACTTCTTACGAATTAAACTTATTTCTTGTAGTTTCTTTTGTACTTTGCTCATCCGTCTCAGTATTCTTGTTTCGGCTATGCTCAACTACAGGACATTTTCTTCCTTAGTTGCCCAACAGTTGAATACATGGAGCATGGCTGATCTCATTATTGTCTTATAAAATTTTCTTTAAATTTTACCAAGTTGGGTAGTCAGATGATCGTTTCCACATTAACCATCTTACCGTCATTCTTTGAATAATATGTGACAAACTGAATGAGTTCAGATTCAAGAGGTCAACAGATTATTTCGCAGACTTTCAAGGTTATTATTATGAACATGTGATGCAGCTCAAGGACAAGACTTGTAGTTGTTGAAGGTGGTAGGTTACAGGACTATGATGAATAGACCTCAGTGGCCTCAATATGTGGGGCAATGTTATCATGTGTCAAGGTAATAACATGCATTTAGTTTCTCTAATAGTTACCATTGTATAATCCAAATATTAACACTGAATTTGAGTCATGGCCTACCAAACTAACTTCACAACGACACGTCATGGAACACCACATACTTACCATTCACATCAAGAAGGCGAAAGCAGTATGGATACCGATTATTGGACAAGCGATGGCCACCTTCGGAGTTGGCATTCCATCTAGTAGTGGCTGGGGAATACGTTGAAGAGGAAGAAGCATTCCCATAAGGGCAAAGGGGATCGTTAATGGGGTGATTTGAAGGCCTTGGGTGATGTACTAGGTTAAGTTTCGTATTTCGGCATGTCTTGAATTGATGAAATACCAACAAATTTCTCTTATTTCTTTCCGGTTTTCATGTTGTAATAAGTGATGATCAGACTTTCTTCTGAGCTTTGCGTTGTTTGTGTGACAGGTACAATCCATCTTGTTCTTAACTCGAATCTTCATAACAAAAAACATCATGTACAATACTTGTGTAACTACACTTTTTTTTGTTGATTATAGGTGTTGCTTTTCGTGACAACATTGGGAGCTTGATAATGAAATTGACAGCGGATTCTGTATATGAGACTCAGTAGTTATGTTACAGTCAATAATTTAGAGAGGACAAAATTATGGACTTGTTTAATTTAGTTGTGATTTAGATTAATTTGATTATTGATTAAAAGTCTGGTTGATTATTTCTTTATAAAATGTTCAATTGGATAATGGTGTCAATTATTTTGTGTGCACTGTCCTATTTTGTGGGAACATATTAAAGTTGTTGGTTTCTATTCGCTAATGTTACTCTTTCGATCACTGGGTATTAGTATTATTTCAATCTGTTGTCGAAGGTCTTATAGTTGCAGTGGATGAGTGAGTTTTTCAAGAATTATGGCCTGTCAGAACGAGTTTTTTCAGGTATAGATTTGTAATTAGATAGGTTGTAGATGTATTTTGTTTACTTTTTTGGCTACTCTTCTCTTCACTAATAAACCATCAATTTTTTTTTTTTTTTGCTAGTTAATGTCCACTCAAAGGGATTCAAAGTGGCAACCACTAGAGTAGGCCTAGGGTTTAGAACCTGTGCGGGGGACAAATAAACCATCAAATCAAAAAAAATTTCGTGTCGCTCGATTTGATCCCTTTTAATTCTAGGATTGGGGATGTTATTGGTCGACCGCCAGAGAGCTTCTGCTCTCTGGAAATGGCCCCGGTCGACCGGCAGAGAGCTCTGCTGTTTTCAGGTCCTGGTCGACCGGCCGGTCGACCGGTGGCTCAACGGTCATAAAAATGATCGTTGGCTGGTCGACCACCCGGTCGACCGGAAGGGCATTTCTGTCCTTTCCTGCTGCCAACGGAAAGATTTTGTTTGGGGCTATAAATACCCCACATTTGAGCTGGTTTTAGACAAGAATTTTAAGAGCAAAATTTTCTATCTTTCAGTAAGTTTTTAAAAGAGTTTTTGTGTCAAAAGATTTGATCTTTATTTGTTTTTAAAGGGTTGGAAAAATCAAGAAAAGGAGAAGTCTTTGGGATTGGTTTTTGATCTTCATTTCTATAGATATTTTAGAAGTTTTTCCAAGAGTTTTTCTTTGTGATTTTGATTTCCAAACTCTTTGTTTTTCTCACACTTGAGCTATCTATCTATCCTATCTATTAGGATCTATTTTGTGGGAAAATTGGTTTGTGATTGTTGATACCACCAAGAGTTGTAAACCTTTCATACTTTGTGATATCCCTCTAGTGAGAGGTGATTGTATTGACATCCCTCTAGTGAGAGGTGATAGTGGAGTTTGTGTTAGTATCCCTCTTAGTGAAGAGGTGATTGTTGTGTTGTGGCTTTGTGTCTTACCCTCAAGTGTGAGGTTGATTGTTGTTTGGCTAAGTGCCCATCCCTCTAAGTGTAGAGGTGATTTGGGTTGTGCCTTGCATCTTGTGTAGAGATTGTATTGGTTGAGAGAGGAGTTGTGTACTCTAAAGTTGTATTACCTAAATCCTCAGTGGAGGTTCCCTGTGTGGGAAGTCCTGTGTAGACGTTATAGTGAAAATCTTTCTGTGTGAAGCCGGGGACGTAGAGCATTGGCTCGAACCTCGAAACATATCTTGTTGTTAGCGATTGATCCACTATCTCTTAACTCTCTCTCTCTCATTGTGTATTGCATCATATTGGTCATATCATATAAATGCTTGGGTTTGTTTGTGTGCCTCACTTGTGTTGAATCAAGAGAGCTTCATATAGCACCTCAACCTTTTTTAGAGGAATTTAGAGGAGATAGTCCAGAGCCCTTCACCGAGAATTCGGCTACACTCTGTGGTTACACTAATTGTGTTGCAATTTATTTTTAATTCCGCATTATTTGTCATTAGATTAGCCATACACCTATTCACCCCCTCTAAGTGTACTTTCAATTGATTCATTGGAACTAAGAGATTACATCATTAAAAGATAATTGTGACAGTTATTGTAAAAGTGAATTGGTGTTATGAAACTGAAATCCAAATAGGGTATCCGAATAATGAATCACGAATATGTTACGTATGTGTGTGTGAGAACATAATACGGGTATGATACTAAATTGAGAATCATTATTTAAAGTTTGTATAACATGACCATTAAGAGCCTGTAAGTGTATTAAAATGGTTGCACATAGACATATACCACATAAGTTATGTGTTTGTGGTGAGCATCATGTATATGTTGCGAGTATTTACTAGGATTGAGAATCGAACAACTAAGTGTTGGGTTCTGATAGAAATAGTAAAGTATAAATTTCACTTAATACCATCTACCCGTCTGTGATGAATATTGATGTCACTCAACCTAAAAGTCATTAAGTGGGTAAAGTTTACCTCCGATTCTATTACACACTGTGATTGCATATGTATTGACTATTAATATAATAATGATGATAGTTAAATGAAGATTGATATTATATACAAGTGATATCCAATCTGTTATGAAAGTAATAGTTATGGATAATAATAATCGGATGGTAGTTGGTTACACCGGTATACCCGGTGAGTAGATTAAACAATGACAACGGGGAATCGATTACAGATCATGAATGTTTATTTATTAATAAGAGATAATTAGAAATCAGTTAAGATAAAAGATCACTTGAGACTCATCAACCATGATTGGATAATTATAGAATCGGTTATGTTGATACTGGTATAAGCAGAATCCGAAGTTGATATTAGAATTGAACTAAGTAAATGAAACTGAAAATTATCTTCGAGTAACTCGATGTAACCGTGATATAGAAAACTCTGTTAAATGGGATATATAAATTGATGCAGTATGATAGAAATAGCATAATGATTAAACTATTGAAGGTTTTGTTAATAATGATAACTCGGATGGGATCAGGACATTTCGGTAAATTAGCAACTATGAACATGAACCGATAATGATGGAACTGATCAAGGTAATTGATAATGAACTGAATTAGAGCAACTGAATTCCTAGCACTACCGGACATGCTTGATACATAAATTGAACATCAAAAGCTTATTGTTAAGCTAAGTACATGGGATACTTAAATATGATGTAGCATGTTGAGTATTGATCTTTCGAATACTGTTTTCATATTTGTTTTGCTTCATGATATATATATGCTTATAACGTGATTTTGTGTATCGACTAGCACACTTGAGGCAGCAAGGGTCAGCTGATGGCCTACATATTTATATATCGATTAAGTTGTTAATCGGTAGCAACTGAAAGCAATTTGATAGATAAATAACTAAGATTCATCGAGCCTGATGAGAGGGGGAAGAATAAAACTTTTGAACCAGAACTCATAAGTAGATATCGTACTTTTAGCGATTAATGATTATTAATGAAAAACTACTGAATAAGATCAAGTCTGATGATTATCAGATAATGGGTGACTGACGATGATGTATAAGTATCAAGTGAGTAATTAAACTTGTGAAAACCAGTTAAAGTCAGTATTGAGTAAATCTGATAACTTAACATTAAATATATCGATTATGATGGATAATTCGATATCAACAAAATAAATACTGATAGCATTGGACTATTATTTTGGTATGCCTACTCTATACACTGGAGACTTTCGGTATCTTTGTAATTGATTTAGCAGAACATCGGAATCATCTACTAGGCTTAGAAGTCACATCTTTATAGTGACTGATTATATCTAACCGGTAAGAGTTAGATGATTATCTTAATAATTGAAAGTTTGTGATACGGACGAAGGATTGAGCGTCGCGTCAATGTGATTAGAAATCCAGTAACAGTAAGTGATATGCGTATAAGTATGTATGTATATGTTGTGCGGTTGAATTCACATGTGGATGCAGAGGATGATTTAGTTAGTAATTAACAGAAATAAAGAAAACTAATTATATAACCAGCAATGGTAGAATTTGGGATTAACCTTGGGCGTACCAAATAAAAGTATTATAATCAGTCTTTGATTGAAATAAAGGATAATTATAATATCGAAAGTGTTAATAATTCATGTGATATCAGAATTATCGTGTAACTATCACTTGTATCAGAAGTGATGAGAAAATTCTGAATTAAATCAAGTTGTAACTAATAGGCAGACTGCCTGAGGATAAAAGAGGCAATTGATGATGAATCCCAGTTGTTAATTAAATGATAAATGGTGAATAAGTATTATGATTAGGAAAAGCGAATACTGGTACTACGAATCAGAACCCGACCGGTACGATATTGAGGATCATTAAGTTTAATGCATTATCTGTGTGTTTGGTACCTCTTAAATATATAAGAATTCTTCAAAACTAACAAATTAAGGAATGAAATCACATGAACTTGACTGTGTGACACATCGGTATGTATGTGAATGCCTTTGTGATAAGAAATGTGCATAAATATATATATGATGTCATGTATTGTATTGGAGGAAGGGACCGGGTTTAACCAGAGGTGACCAAAAGAGAGCATTGCTGTTAATTATTGTATTGGAGGAAGGAACCGGTTTTAACCGGAAGTGACTGAATGGGAGTATTGCTGTTATTTATTGTATTGGAGGAAGGGACCGGATTTAACCGGAGGTGACCGAAGGGGAGTATTGTTGTTATTTATTGTTTCGGAAGAAGGGACCGGGTTAAATCGGAGGTGATCGAAGAGGAGTATTGATATTATTTTATTGAAGTATGCTTGAATATATGGATATGATTGTTTATGATCGAAGGGGAGTATATGTTTATGATATCCGGTATATGGATATGATTGTTTATAATATCCAAATTATGGATGTTAATAGGTATGCCACCTAGTATATGCATATGATTGTTCATGATATCCGGTATATGGATATGATTGTTTATAATATTCGAATTGTAGATGTTAATAGGTATAGCACCTAGTATATGCATATGATTGTTCATGATATCCGGTATATGGATATGATTGTTTATGATATCTGAATTGTGGATGTTAATAGGTATGACACCTAGTATATGCATATGATTGTTCATGATATCCGGTATATGGATATGATTGTTTATGTATGGCACCTAGTGTATGCATATAGTTGTCTATGACATCGGGTAAATAGATTGTTGTGACATCCAGTATATGGATGTGAGTGTCTCGTATTTCTTCTTGAATGAACACACAGTTATAATTGGATACTATCATGAGTAGGGTGTGATGTCATATGTATATTGGGGTAGGTATAATATTGGACTGTAACTAATCTAGTGAGTAAGATTAGGCTTTTCAAGAGTTGTGCTGTGACCATGACTATATAGATGAAATACGAATATGTTACAAACTGGAAATAGGAGAGGTGATTATAAGAGACTAACGAGTATGTCAAGTATTACAAAATCGTTGAGATTGTATGTTAATGAAATATTGGTCACGTGTACCCAGAAGAATACATATAGAAAGTATCGGATAATGGAAAGAATCTATGATTCATTAAGTTGCAGTATCAACCATGAGTAGGAAAGTATTGAAACTGATTCTCGACATTGTTCAACTGCATCATACTTGATTTATAATGGTATTATAATACAAACTCTATTTTGAATGATTTCACTCACTGAGCTGTTGAGCTCACCCCACCACAGATTGATATTTTCAGGTCACGGCAAGGCGAAGGTCTGACTTAGAGTTGCAAGGATGTTCTCCTAAGATGAAGTATGTACTTATTGTAGAATGTGATTCTTTTTGTAAACTCTGATGTTATTAGTCACTGTGAGTTAGAATATTATATCAGGGAAGCATTCTTATGTATATGTTTATTTGATGGACCTTAGGATGAACTATATGATGAAAATGAGATTAATAAGTAGACTGATGTTAGCCGAAAATAATTTATATAAATATTTAAGTTGATGATTATGGATATTGAGGTAATTAAACCTGGGACCGTTACAGTTGGTATCAGAGCATAGGCTCAGAAACTTGGAATAGAACTCAGGTATAGGTCTAAGACAATATTAGCCTAGAGATTGATTTAAGTTGTTGATTCAGAAATAACATTGATTGTTATAATGAATGTCTGTGAGTGTGCAGTTTGTATGAATGAATGAATGTGTGCCATGATGTAAGAAGTTCATGGGTGTAATCGGTTCTTATGCGCATGATTAATCTTGAAATGCATGTATTTGACTTTTTCTTATATTCGAATGAAAGTATACCCGCATATACTTCGATTCGGATGAGTTCTACTAGGGGTGCGGGCCCTTAGTATGAACTACCTGTGGTATAGGACACTGGGATAAGAAAATAGCCAAAAATGTCAGGCAAATCAAGATTTAATCAGAACGGAAGAACCATATTGAGTATATGTGATGGACGTATCATCGAGTATGGTACGTGTATGTGCTGATACGATGTGTGATGATATATAACACGATTATCACCAAGTGTGATGTGTGTATGTGATACCATATGATATGTATATCACCAAGTATGATGGTGAATGTAATGATATAAAGTATGTGTAAGATATATTCTGTGTGAAAGTGATAATATTGGACATATATTGCATATTGTGAACACATAAGGAGATACAAGGCCGGAAGAGAACAAAAAAAATTACCTTATTAAAAGAAAGATTTCATAATATAAAGAAGAAACTGAAGTATTACTCTTACGTCTTATCAGATATGCCGAGTTTCGAGCACGAAATTTTTTCTAAGGGGGTAGAGCTGTACCCGGATTGATAAATCTGGGCTAAAATATTTTTATTGGATTAAAAATATTTTTCTGTGAATTCTTATGATTATTAAACTATTTGTCCCTGTGTTAAATAATTCTCAGTAATTATTTAATGAAAATTCAGAATGGATTTAAATTTGTATAAATCATATCAGATTAATTGATATGAGGAAACATTGATACCATGTATGTTTGTACATTAATATAAGTGGTATAACACTTGAATATTATAAATCTGGTTTATTCGGTATATTCCTATTCTTTCAGATTATACTGATAAGGAGATCAGTAATCGGTATATTACCGGATATTCTTTTGATATTAATTATAAAATCATTTGAATAGCGGAATACAGAAAAATATATGAAAATACATGGGTGTATATACTGCATGAAATACTCGTATAAATACTGAGTATTGGTATTTAATCCTAATTATGATTGTATTAATATCTTGGGGAGATGAAGAAAGAAAAAAATGAAAATATAAAAATAAATAAATATGATTGATTGATGAGTTATGGTGGAGGTAAGAGGAGTAGGCGAGAGTAGGTGAGAGATTTTTATATAAGGGAGGTGGAGATGAGGATTTCCATCTCTCTCTCCCCCCTCATTTCTCTCTCTCTCTCCCCCCCTTTGGCAGCATGGCCGGAGGCCAGCCGGCGGCGCCGGAGGTCGGCGACCGGCCGACAGTGGGGGGACAACCGGCCCCCCACTCTCTCTCTCTCTCTCTCTCTCTCTCTCTCTCTCTCTCTCTCTCTCTCTCTCTCTCTCTCCCCCTCTCCCCGTAGGGCCCTCCGGCGGCCAGGGGCGCCGTAGCGGCACCGGTGGTCGCCGGCAGGGTGGCGCCGGGGGTGTGGGAGCTGCTGTTGTTGCTCTTTAAAGAGGAAAAAAGAGAAAAGAAGAAGAAGATAAAAGTATGGGTTTGAGTTTTAGGTTTAACCCAAACCCGACCCGTGTACACCCAAACCGACCCGATAAAGGTAAAATTTCATTATACCCCCTGTGAGATTATAAATTGCTTTAGGGCCCTGAAAAATTACAAACAGCCCCCTGAAAATTTTCAGTTATTACGTATCTGACTTTTTATATTGGTTTTAGTTTCCGAACGATATCTTGGCCCATCCGAAGTCGGATTCGGACGATTCTTAAGCCGTTGTGATCGTGAAAACGAGAGCTACAATCTTGTGTATTAGTATACAGTATTGGGTGTTCAAAATTTATCGGTATACCCGGTGAGTGAAAGTCCTAACTCAAGTCTGTTTTTCCCCAATTTAGAAATAATTGTTATTGGGAAATTATTGATAATATTGATTCATTGGAACTAAGAGATTACATCATTAAAAAGATGATTGTGACAGTTATTGTAAAAGTGAATTGGTGTTATGGAACCAAAATCCAAATAGGGTATCCGAATAATGAATCACGGATATGTTACGTATGTGTATGTGAGAACATAATACGGGTATGATACCAAATTGAGAATTATTATTTAAAGTTTGTATAACATGATTATTAAGAGCCTGTAAGTGTATTAAAATGGTTGCACATAGACATATGCCACATAAGTTATGTGTTTGTGGAATTCTGAGCATCATGTATATGTTGCGAGTATTTACTAGGATTGAGAATCGAACAATTAAGTACTGGGTTTTGATAGAAATGATAAAGTATAAATTTCGGTTAATACCATCTATCCGTCTGTGATGAATATTGATGTCACTCAACCTGAAAGTCATTAAGTGGGTAAAGTTTACCTCCGATTCTATTACACACTGTGATTGCATGTATATTGACTATTAATATAATAATGATGATAGTTAATGAAAAACACCTAGAGGGGGGGTGAATAGGTGTAAGTGCTAATCTAAGAAACTAAATGCAAACTAAGTGCGCTAAATGCGGAAGCTAATGCAAATTATGCACAAACTAATACAATACAACAAGTGTAGCCGAATTCCCCTTTCGAGGCTCTGGACTAACTCCCCTTGATTCCCCTTGAAATGGGTTGAGGTGCTATGTGAAGCTCTTGTTGGATGAGTATAAGTTAGGCACACACACACAAGCAATCCAAGCAATATAAAATACACACAATCAAGCCAAGCATATAAGAATGAATAGCAATATGAATAAATGCAAGGCAATATGAAATATGCACAACACAAGCAAATATGATATGATATGAATATGATGCTTTGCACAATAATAAGAGAGAGAGTTAGAGAGACAATGGATCACAACGCAAACACCAAGATTTGTTTCGAGGTTCGAGCACCTTGCTCTACATCCCCGCCTACACCACCGTGTAGGATTTCCACTATCTCAACTCCCACCGAGGGAACCTCTACTGAAGAGGATTTCTTACAACCCTAGGAGTACCGAACTCCTCTCTCAACCAGCAACCTCCACCGAGGCCAACAACCAACAACAACCACCTCTACCGAAGAGGTTTACAACCAACACAATCACCTCTACCTAAGAGGGATCCAAACCAATAACCCAATACAACAATCTCCACCTCTACCAAAGAGGGAGCAACTCAAGAAATCAAGGGTTTACAACAAGTGGTATATTTCAACCACAAACCTCTTTCCTTTTTCTTATTCCACAAAAATAAGATCCTAAATAGTTTAGGATAGAAGATATAGCTCAAGTGTGGATTCAAAGTGTTTTTAGAAACAAGCAACAAAGAAAAACTACTTGGGAAATCTCTTGTATATGATAGAAAATGAAATACCAAATCAAAATCCCAAAACCTAGTTTTCTTTGATTTTCCAAAAAACCCAAAAACAAATAAGATGAAATCTTTTTGGCTTAAAACCCTTTTAAAAACTCTTTTAAACACTAGAGAAAGTCTGAAATTTTTAGCTCTAAAAATCTTAGCCAAAACAATTGAGAAATGGGGTATATATAGCCCCTAGGAAAAACTAGCCGTTAGGCTGATGTGGCAGCCTGACAGACTGCCGGTCGACCGGTCCGGTCGACCGCCAACGGTCAAAAATGTGACCGTTGGGCAATAGCGGTCGACCGGCCCGGTCGACCGAAACATCCTGAGAGCAGAACTCTCATCTCGGTCGACCGGCCCGGTCGACCGTCCAGAGACACCAAAACGTGCACAGACTTGTGCACGTCGGTCGACCGTCCCGGTCGACCGGCCTATGGTGCGGTCGACCGGTCCGGTCGACCGACTTGGCCTGTCAGCCAGTCCTCAGTTCTGCACAGATACGGGATTTGAAAATAGGTCTTTTCACTCAATAAAAATCCCATAAATTCACAGTAAATCTAAAAAATAGTTTTAATCACAATAAAAACTGTTTTTCTAAAAATATGTTTTTCTAAAACTTGTTTTATCATTTTACTTTGATAACCAAACTTGTGATAAAAATTTCAAGACATATATCAATCATATCAATTCTTTTTTGTGTCTTGCCAATTTTATCAAAAACAAAACTTGTATTTTATCAAACTAGAATTTTTCAAAACATGAATAGGATAGTCAAAATAAGTTTGTTTAAAAAATTAAGCATGCATGTATAGAATGAAGCAACTATACATATATCAATTTAAACTTGTTTTGATAAACTATTCATGAAAACCAAAACTCAATCATAAAACGTGTGTGATTTGTGCACTTGAGCATATCAACTAAACTAAGCTTTACAAATGGATCTAAAACTCTATCTAAACTAGGATACCTAAGTCTTCTTGACGATCTTCATCTTCAAGTAGACTCGGTCCAAACTCCGTGATTCTCCAAGTGCAAAGGTATGATCTTTAAGCTTTGGCACCGGAATCATCATGAATAGCTTCTAATCATCTTGTTGAAGCTAATCACCAACTAATATCCTGTTAATGATCTGAAACTTAGAAACACAAGAATATTAGTAAACATAACTACATGAGTGTTGATCATCATCAAAACTAGAGTGGAAGGCCATTGGGCCAACAATCTCCCCCTTTTTGATGATGACAAAACTCATGGAGTTATATATGCATGGATTAAAGATAAACTTCAAGGAAGCTCCCCCTTAACTCATACATAAGAAATGAATAAATAAATATGCAATGAAAGCTTATGATTCTAAACAAGAGACATACATATTTATCATATCTTATTGTTTATTTGTTTATGCATGAACTCAATATATGCAAAAACATAAAGAAGCATATATAAAACTAAACAACTCAAAATCTTTCTCCCCCTTTTTGTCAATAATCAACAAAGGGGTAAACAATCAAAACCATAGATAAATGAGGGGTAAAAATCTTTCTCCCCCTTTTTGTCAATCAAAACAATGCAAACAATGTTCTTCCCCTTTTGTCTAAAACAAAAACAAAGTTAATAAGGGGTGACTACAAACATGATATCAATTAAAAAATATGTCAATGAAGCATCTTGATACCAATAAACAAGGATCAATATATGTTATATGCTATATACATTCATGAAGAGGAAGACGCTAAGTTAGCTTCCCTACACATATGCATTACATGAAGAAGGGATGACAAGCCCCAATTCACATAACATATATTATGTAATGCATAAGAGGAGATGTGAAGCTCCCCCTACACACGTATATCATATAAAGAAGAGTTGTCAAGCTCCTCATTTATAATATACTCAACATGAATCTATATGTAAGAGAGATGTTAAGCTCTCCTTGCATATAGGAAATACAAATCAAAACTTTGAATATTTTCTTTAAACAACATTTTGAGATACCAATTGTAATTAAACATAACAAATTACCAATTGTAAAACAACATAACAAATTTTGAATGTCTAAACACAAATTTTGATACCAATTGTAAGGATATATTTCATTTTGAAAACATATGATACCAAATTCGAAATGTCAATCATAAAGTATGGGAGTACAAATACCAATTGAAAGACAAAATATGAAATACTCATTTTCTCCCCCTTTATGAAATACCAAAGGAAACATTGAACACTTTTATTTTAACAAGCTAAACATAAACAACTATTTGTGCTCTAAGATATAGGAATATAGTAGGCACAAATAAAACAAGTATATGTGTATGAAATGGAATGAGTATCAATCACCAATAGATGATACCAAATGAAAACATACATACACAATAAACATATGAGTATACAAAAGGTCAAAATGATACCAATTGAAAGAGTTCAATGATACCAATTGACATAACAATAAGTTCAAGTGTATACATCATATCATCTACCACCCAATCATAATTCAAGTTTTAAAGATTTTCAATTTTGGGCATACATGAACATGATCTCCCATCCTACCGCCCTTTGAAGGTAGGGGTTTTCAAAGATAGATTTGAAAATGTAGTTTTGTTTGAAAATCACTACCAAAATGAAGAACACCGTAACTAGTTAAATGGAAAACTTGTTAACTAGCACGAAATCCTTCAAGCAAGGAACAAAACAAAATTGAAATTCACATGATAATCATCACTCTAACCAATAAAGCATAACTCATGAGAAACAAAACATGAGCAATAGATATGAGTGTACAAATAATATGTGAAGATCATAATCATGAAAAATATTTTCATTAAGCTCAATTAATCCTTAAAACACGAAATTATCAAAACTATCTAATCTTCAAGGCATATGTATGTCTAATACAAACTAACGTATACATACATATCCAAAACATAAAGAGTCCACAAGATATATGCATTAAGGCACGTGGCTCAAAAAGGATACTCATGTATAGTCAATAGTTTGGATAAGATAGACATATACATGAAGTTAAACATAAATACATGAAACATGAAAAACTAAATTTTCATTACAACAAATTTCATTTCAAGGTATATGTATGAATTGTCAAACATGAAGTATACATACATATCCCTAAACACAATTGAGTCCAAATATAGATTTGCATGAAAGGCAAATGACTCAAGGGGTATACATGTATATCTTAAAGTTTGGCAATACAAACATATACATGAAGTGAAACACACAATCATAAAACAAATTCAAAAATGGAATACAAGTTTGAAATGTATGAATCATCAAAACTAGACTATACTAGCACATCTAATGGGTTCAAATAAGCAATCAAGCTCAACATATATAGATTTATTTGTAGCCCACTCTATGTACAAGTATATAACTAGTCTTAATGAAAACAAACATCTAAACATATATTCAAAACATGAAGCATCAAAACAAATATAAAAGTCATCATGATAAAACTAAAACATGATTACTATGTAAATTCACATGTATTAGATTCATGATGTACATTATAGCTTAAACAAAAGTGAGAACACTAAATATGGGTTCATATAAGCATATGTGTCTCAAATACTATACATGTATGTCAAGGATCTAATAAACATGGAATGAACATACTAATCCATAGACATCAAAAACATGCTATAAACATTAAAACATGGAAAGCATGTAAACAATAAATGGGAGTAAAGGATTGTTACCAAAACCGAAGAAGCAACTCTCCTTGTCTCCAAAACATGGTGGTCATTTCCACCAAATCTTTCCTTGAAAGTGATGCATCCAATTTGATTTCCATGAAGTCCGGAACGCATCCACTCCAAGGTGTCATCACTCTCACGTCATGTGAGAGCCCACACCTACATCAAAAATAATAGGAGGGGTGGTCTTTGGTACCCACATCTTGTTGGGTCCATGGGGGTTAGTACCTTCTCTAACCCATACAAACTTCTTGGCTAAATTTTCAACATGTAAACGATCATAGCAAAATTTAGCAAGATGGCCTTTTCGGCCACAATGTGTACATGTGTACACATAAGCATACATGTGTTGATGGTGTCCGTGTGAAGCATGTGTATGCCGTGATGGGTGTGCATGCATAAAGGATGGAACTTGTTTCTTTCGAACCAAGGTTTCCAACCGTGTGTGGTTCATGGCACATTGGCTCATAGTGGAGCCCAAACAATCTACTCTCTTCTTTAGCATACAAATATCATCATTAATCCTAGAAGAAGAGGTACATGCATTAGGTAGTCTAGATTGTGAAGCTACACTAGCATGGCAAACATGTGCATCCATTTTATTTTGCAAAACAATATTTTTCTTTAAGCAAACATTTAAATCATTGGAAATAGAAATAATTTTGTTTTTCAAATCAACATTTTCTTTTAAAACAAAATCTACTTTTGAAGACAAGTTCTCATTTTTCTTCAAAAGAACATGGCAATCATTTTTATTTTTCAAAAACTCATTTTCTTTAAGTGCAAGATCAAGTTGAGATTTTAATGAATCCCTCTCATTAGCAATCTCCCCTTTTTCTTGCAAAACAACATCAAGTCTAGCAATCAAATTTTTATTTTCATCATTAATGCCTAGACTCTTCTTTTTCAACAAATTATATTTTTCTATCAATTTTTCACAAACAATGGAAAGTTCTTCATTCAAAGCATGGGCATCAATATGATCATTTGAAGAACTAGCATCATCATCACTATCTAATGGAGTTTCCGAGTGTACCTCAAGGGAGTCATTCCCTTGGACCATGTAGCATATAGAGTTGGATTCTCCACTAGATTCCTCTTCTTGGATTTGGACTTGAAGCTTGGAGGTGTTGGTGGTTGTCAATTTGTTCCACACTACAAAAGCGGAATCAAAGTTAGAAACACATAAAAGATAATCTTTAGATAAAGTGCTTCTAATGGCCTCTAGGGCTTGTGCATTGGCCCCTATATGACTGCAATCACCAAGATAACATCTCTTGGTGGCGGCAAGAAAGACATGCAAACCTAGAGTTTTTAGGTACATGGACATCCTATACTTCCAAATATCAATGTTGGAAGGATCATAGCTAGGTGGGGTCATGAAGTCCATGGTATGAACTAGATGTGTGCAAACAAGCAAATGCAAATGAGATTAGCAAGCAAATGGATCACTCCTAGGATGTTAAGCCTAAGTATCAGGAGCACTAGCTCTGATACCAATTGAAAAACACCTAGAGGGGGGGTGAATAGGTGTAAGTGCTAATCTAAGAAACTAAATGCAAACTAAGTGCGCTAAATGCGGAAGCTAATGCAAATTATGCACAAACTAATACAATACAACAAGTGTAGCCGAATTCCCCTTTCGAGGCTCTGGACTAACTCCCCTTGATTCCCCTTGAAATGGGTTGAGGTGCTATGTGAAGCTCTTGTTGGATGAGTATAAGTTAGGCACACACACACAAGCAATCCAAGCAATATAAAATACACACAATCAAGCCAAGCATATAAGAATGAATAGCAATATGAAATATGCACAACACAAGCAAATATGATATGATATGAATATGATGCTTTGCACAATAATAAGAGAGAGAGTTAGAGAGACAATGGATCACAACGCAAACACCAAGATTTGTTTCGAGGTTCGAGCACCTTGCTCTACATCCCCGCCTACACCACCGTGTAGGATTTCCACTATCTCAACTCCCACCGAGGGAACCTCTACCGAAGAGGATTTCTTACAACCCTAGGAGTACCGAACTCCTCTCTCAACCAGCAACCTCCACCGAGGCCAACAACCAACAACAACCACCTCTACCGAAGAGGTTTACAACCAACACAATCACCTCTACCTAAGAGGGATCCAAACCAATAACCCAATACAACAATCTCCACCTCTACCAAAGAGGGAGCAACTCAAGAAATCAAGGGTTTACAACAAGTGGTATATTTCAACCACAAACCTCTTTCCTTTTTCTTATTCCACAAAAATAAGATCCTAAATAGTTTAGGATAGAAGATATAGCTCAAGTGTGGATTCAAAGTGTTTTTGGAAACAAGCAACAAAGAAAAACTACTTGGGAAATCTCTTGTATATGATAGAAAATGAAATACCAAATCAAAATCCCAAAACCTAGTTTTCTTTGATTTTCCAAAAAACCCAAAAACAAATAAGATGAAATCTTTTTGGCTTAAAACCCTTTTAAAAACTCTTTTAAACACTAGAGAAAGTCTGGAATTTTTAGCTCTAAAAATCTTAGCCAAAACAATGGAGAAATGGGGTATATATAGCCCCTAGGAAAAACTAGCCGTTAGGCTGATGTGGCAGCCTGACAGACTGCCGGTCGACCGGTCCGGTCGACCGCCAACGGTCAAAAATGTGACCGTTGGGCAATAGCGGTCGACCGGCCCGGTCGACCGAAACATCCTGAGAGCAGAACTCTCATCTCGGTCGACCGGCCCGGTCGACCGTCCAGAGACACCAAAACGTGCACAGACTTGTGCACGTCGGTCGACCGTCCCGGTCGACCGGCCTATGGTGCGGTCGACCGGTCCGGTCGACCGACTTGGCCTGTCAGCCAGTCCTCAGTTCTGCACAGATACGGGATTTGAAAATAGGTCTTTTCACTCAATAAAAATCCCATAAATTCACAGTAAATCTAAAAAATAGTTTTAATCACAATAAAAACTGTTTTTCTAAAAATATGTTTTTCTAAAACTTGTTTTATCATTTTACTTTGATAACCAAACTTGTGATAAAAATTTCAAGACATATATCAATCATATCAATTCTTTTTTGTGTCTTGCCAATTTTATCAAAAACAAAACTTGTATTTTATCAAACTAGAATTTTCCAAAACATGAATAGGATAGTCAAAATAAGTTTGTTTAAAAAATTAAGCATGCATGTATAGAATGAAGCAACTATACATATATCAATTTAAACTTGTTTTGATAAACTATTCATGAAAACCAAAACTCAATCATAAAACGTGTGTGATTTGTGCACTTGAGCATATCAACTAAACTAAGCTTTACAAATGGATCTAAAACTCTATCTAAACTAGGATACCTAAGTCTTCTTGACGATCTTCATCTTCAAGTAGACTCGGTCCAAACTCCGTGATTCTCCAAGTGCAAAGGTATGATCTTTAAGCTTTGGCACCGGAATCATCATGAATAGCTTCTAATCATCTTGTTGAAGCTAATCACCAACTAATATCCTGTTAATGATCTGAAACTTAGAAACACAAGAATATTAGTAAACATAACTACATGAGTGTTGATCATCATCAAAACTAGAGTGGAAGGCCATTGGGCCAACAGTTAAATGAAGATTGATATTTTATATAAGTGATGTCCAATCTGTTATGAAAGTAATAGTTATGGATAATAATAATCGGATGGTAATTGGTTAACACCGGTATACCCGGTGAGTAGATTAAACATTAAACAGTGACAACGGGGAATCGATTACAGATCATGAATGTTTATTTATTAATGAGAGATAATTAGAAATCAGTTAAGATAAAAATCACTTGAGACCTGTAATGCCCCGATTCCGCAGGTACGGGGACGTTATGGCGACGTACATACGCAGGGCGGAGATACCCTCACGTACGTACGTTAAGCCTCAGTACAGTAAATAACCTCCATATATACATGAGTTCCAGTAGGAAATAAGTACAAGAATACCTGCAGAAAGAGGTTAGTGATCATAACAGAAAGGAAAACAGGGATTATGAAATAAATTCCGGTTTGTAAGTTAAAAATCCCGGAGTGTCTCGCCGATACCGGGCGATACCGGTTTAGCCCGATTTTTGATAAATTTAGAAAAAATCACCAAAAATATCCTAACATAAAAAAGATGATTTTAAGATACAAAGTGAAAGCAGATTCTCAAAATTCAACTCCGTTTGTGAAATAAAAATCGTAAAGCCGATTATCGGTATCGGTCGACGCCGACTATGGAAATTTTCCAAAATAATCCAGAAAAATTTCAGAAAATTTAGAAAAATCTAAAATATTAGAAAATGATATTTGAAACTGAAATCAACTAAATCTGACTATCAGAAAGGTCAAATCAACAGTATACGTCATATCGCGTACTGATACTGTGATACGTACATCAGGGAGTAGGGGGTTACAAGACCCATCAACCATGATTGGATAATTATAGAATCGGTTATGTTGATACTGGTATAAGCAGAACCCGAAGTTGATATTATAATTGAACTAAGCAAATGAAATTGGAAATTATCTTCGAGTAACTCGATGTAATCATGATATAGAAAACTCTGTTAAATGAGATATATGAATTGATACAATATGATAGAAAAAGCGTATTGATTAAACTATTGAAGGTTTTATTAATATTGATAACTTGGATGGGATCGGGATATTTCGGTGAATTAGCAACTTTGAACGTAAACCGATAATGATGAAACTGACCAAGGTAATTGATAATGAACTAAATTAGAGCAACTGAATTCCTAGCACTACCGGACATGCTTGATACATAAATTGAACATCAAAGGTTATTGTTAAGCTAAGTACACGGGATACTCAAATATGATGTAACATGTTGAGTATTGATCTTGCGAATACTGTTTTCGTATTTGTTGTGTTTCATGATATATATATATATATATATATATATATATATATATATATATATATATATATATATATATGCTTATAACGTGATTTTGTGTATCGACTAGCACACTTGAGGCAGCAAGGGTCAGCTGATGGCCTACATGTTTATATATATCAATTAAGCTATTAATCGGTAGCAACTGAAAGCAATTTGATGGATAAATAACTAAGATTCATCGAACCTGATAAGAGGTGGAAAAATAAAATCTTTGAACCAGAACTCATAAGTAGATATCGTACTTTTAGCGATTAATGATTATTAATGAAAAACTACTGAATAAGATCAAGTCTGATGATTATCAGATAATGGGTGACTGACGATGGTGTATAAGTATCAAGTGAGTAATTAAACTGGTGAAAACCAGTTAAAGTCAGTATTGAGTAAATCTGACAACTTAACATTAAATATATCGATTATGATGGATAATTCGATATCAACAAAACAAATACTGATAACATTAAACAAGTATTTTGGTATGCCTACTCTATACACCGGAGACTTTTGGGAATCTTTATAATTGATTTAGTAGAATATCGAAATCCTCTACTAGGCTTGGAAGTCACATCTTTATAATGACACCGATTATATCTAACCGGTAAGAGTTAGATAATTGCTTTTATAATTGAAAGTTTGTGATACGGACGAAGGATTGAGCGTCGCGTCAATGTGATTAGAAATCCAGTATTAGTAAGTGATATGCGTATAAGTATGTATGCACATGTTGTGCGGTTGAATTCACATGTGGATGCAGAGGATGATTTGGTTAGTAATTAACAGAAATAAAGAAAACTAACTATATAACCAGCAATGGTGGAATTTGGGGTTAACCTTGGGCCATACCAAATAAAAGTACTATAATCAGTCTTTGATTGAAATAAATGATAACTATAATATCAAAAGTGTTAATAATTCATGTGATATCAAAATTGTCGTGTAACTATCACTTATATCAGAAGTGATGAGAAAATTCTGAATTAAATCAAGTTGTAACCAATAGGCAGACTGCCTGAGGATAAAAGAGGCAATTGATGATGAATCTCAGATGTTAATTAAATGATAAAAGGTGAATAAGTATTATGATTAGAAAAAGTGAATACTGGTACTACGAATCAGAAGTTGACCGGTACGATATTGGGGATCATTAAGTTGAGTGCATTATGTGTGTGTTCGGTACCTATTAAATATGATAAGAATTTCTCAAAACTAACAAATTAAGAAATGAAATCATATGAACTTGATTGTGTAACACATCGGTATGTATGTGAATGCCTTTGTGATAAGAAATGTGCATGAGTATATATATGATGTCATGTATTATATTGGAGGAAGGGATCGGATTTAACCGGAGGTGACCGAAGGAGAGCATTGATGTTAATTATTGTATTGGAGGAAGGGACCGGGTTTAACCGGAGGTGACCGAAGGGGAGTATTGCTGTTATTTAATGTATTGGAGGAAGGGACCGGATTTAACCGGAGGTGACCGAAGGGGAGTATTGTTGTTATTTATTATTTCAGAAGAAGGGACCGGGTTGAACCGGAGGTGATCGAAGGGGAGTATTGATATTATTTTATTAAAGTATGCTTGAATATATGTTTATGATATCCGAATTATGAATGTTAATAGGTATGGCACCTAGTATATGCATATGATTGTTCATGATATCCCGTATATGGATATGATTGTTTATGATATCCGAGTTATGGATGTTAATAGGTATGGCACCTAGTATATGCATATGATTGTTCATGATATCCGGTATATGGATATGATTGTTTATGATATCCGAATTATAGATGTTAATAGGTATGGCACCTAGTATATGCATATGATTGTTTATGATATCTGGTATATGGATATGATTATTTATGATATCCGAATTAAGGATATTAATATGTATGGCACCTAGTGTATGCATATAGTTGTCTATAACATCGGGTAAATTGATTATTGTGACATCCAGTATATGGATGTGAGTGTCTCGTCTTTCTTCATGAATGAACACACAGTTATAATTGGATACTATCATGAGTAGGGTGTGATGTCATATGTATATTGGGGTAGGTGCAATATTGGACTGTAACTAATCTAGTGAGTACTATTAGGCTTTCCAAGAGTTGTGCTGTGATCATGACTATATAGATGAAATACGAACATGTTACAAACTAGAAAAAGGAGAGCTGATTATAAGAGACTAACGAGTAGGTCAAGTATTATAAAATCATTGAGATTGTATGTTAATAAAATATTCGTCACGTGTACCCAGAAGAATACATATAGAAAGTATCGGATAATGGAAAGAATCTATGATTCATTAAGTTGCAATATCAACCATAAGTAGGAAAGTATTGAAACTGATTCTGGACATTGTTCAACTGCATCATACTTGATTTATAATGGTATTATAATACAAACTCTATTTTGAATGATTTCACTCACTGAGCTGTTGAGCTCGCCCCACCACATATTGATATTTTTAGGTCACGGCAAGGCGAAGGTCCGACTTAGAGCTGCAAGGATGTTCTCCTGAGATGACGTATGTACTTATTGTAGAATGTGATTCTTTTTTAACTCTGATGTTATTAGTCACTGTGAGTTAGAATATTATATTAGGGAAGCATTCTTATGTATATGTTTATTTGATGGACCTTGGGATGAACTATATGATGAAAATGAGATTAATAAGTAGGCTGATGTTAGCCGGAAATAATTTATATAAATATTTAGATTGATGATTATGGATATTGAGGTAATTAAACTTGGAACCGTTACAGATACAATTCATATTAAGTCGTCTGATAGGATGGTGAGAGAGTTAAAGGATGTGAGATATGTTCCTCAATTGACGAAGAACCTTATCTCGTTGGAGCTTTGAAAACGCAAGGCCTGAGAAGGACTCTTGGAGAAGGTATTCTCAAGATGTTCAGAGGCTCATTAGTAGTTTTGAAGGACAGTCGATGCAACAACTTGTACTACTTGAAGGATAGTGCAGTTATTAAAAATTTGACAGCTCCAGAACATTTGGAAGATGACTCTATCAGGTTATGGCAGATGAGGCTCGGACAAGTTGATATGGATCACTTGCAAGCTTTGGTGACACAAGGACTATTGAAAGATACGTTGACCTACAACTTGAAATTTGGTGAACATTGTGTTCTGGACAAGAAGAAAAATGTGAAATTTGGCACCACAACTCACCGCTCGAAAAATCCTCTTAATTGTATTCACATTGATATTTGGGGTCCTACCAAGACCGCATAGCTTAGAGGCCATCGGTACTTTTTCTTTTTTGTTGATAATTTATCTAGGCGTTGTTGGGTATACACCATGATACAAAGGTTTGAAGTCCTAGATATGTATTGAAGTGAAAAAACTTGATGGAGAAACAAACTGGTAAGAAGATCAAGATGCTCCTATTTGATCATGTTGAAAAGTACAAGAATCGATTCCTATAATTTGGCCAGAATAATGGTATTGAAATTCATTTCACAGTTAGTAAACATGGGGTGGTTAAGGAGATGAACTGTGCCTTGCTGAAGAAAGCTCGATATTTGTTTTCTATTGCATCATTAGACAAGTTATTTTTGACTGAAGTTTTGGAATATGATAGCTATCTCATGAATAAGTTGTTATCGACTGCGATAGGAGGTAAAATTCTGTTGGATATTTGGTCGGATGGAGCTGCTCAAGGCAATAGTTTATTGTGGGTATTTGGATGTCCGACTTACTTCAGTGTCAGAAATGGTAAGTTAAATCCACAAGCAAAGAAATTTGTGTTCTTGGAAGTCAAAAGAAACTCTAAAGGTTACAAGTTACGGGACTACGAAAACAAGAAGACCATGTTAAGCAGGTATGTCACATTTGATGATACTTCATTTTTTAAATCTACCATTTCTCATCACGTGAAGAGAATGAAGACGAAAGATGTATCTCAGCAAGTGGAGGTTGATACTACTCCACCATCTCCAGTTGGTTTGGTATCAATCAGGATCTCACCAGTTGGGACACCAGCTAGAGATCGTGTAGTCATGTTGGATGTTGAGCAAGTTGATTTGAGTGCAGCGAAAGGAACCAAGTTGAAACCGTGAAAGTAGGCGAAAAAGAATTTTAAATTGGTGAGCTAGATCAGCTCAAGTTGATAACCACTGTTCTCCATGGCGATCGAGATGGTGAGGTTCATATGACTCAGCCAGTTGGGTTCGTTGCTACAAAATCAGTTTCTATTGGTTGAGCTGAGTGGAGCTCGTTTGGATGAACTACGAATAGCTTGATACTCTGGGCATGGGTACGTAGGCAGCAACATTGGCTCAGCCGGTTGCTGAGTCGGAATTGATTGATTCGTCCTGCTTGGCTCAGATTTGGGAAATCTTTACCGAGGTAGAGAATTGTGGGGGAGAAAATGAAATTGGAGTTTTCTAACTTGTTGAAGATCGTTGGAGAAAGCCAAGAGAAAGAAACATGAGTACAAGCAAGTACGTACAAGAAGATTGGAGATTCTGTGTAGTTGTGCACAGATCAGTCGACTAGAAGAAGTGTTAATCGACTAGCTAGTTAACTAGCAGATTGGATCAGTCAACTACTGATACTGAGATCACCCAACTTTCTATTGGTGATTAGTCGACTAATGAAGAAGCCAACTTTTTGTTGAAGAGAATTAGTTAACTACTGAGACTTGACTAGTCGACTAATAGAGCCAGGCTGGCACTTTTGAGTTTGATTCTGAATTCGTTTCTGATCTGAATTCAGATCTGTTAGCTTTTTTCTTCGTGGACTCTCTGGATTTATAAAGAGGGGTATTGTCCTCATTGATTGTAATCTTTTGAGAGGTGAAGTGTATTGGAGTTCTAGGGTTGGTTTGTTTGAGAAAATTCTTAGATTCTCAATCTAGATCTTAATTTATAATAGTTGTACCTTAGTTGTTTGAATAAAATCTTCTCCCTTTGCCCTGAGGACATAGGCAAGTTGCCGAACCTTATTAAATCGTTTGTTTCTTGCTTTCTCCTTTTGTGTTTTAGTTCACGCTATATTGGTTTGTGATTGACTCGGCATTGAGAATGTTGATCTCGGGTGATCGGCGTGCTGCTCTTAGGCGGTATTCCTCTGGTGGGCGCAACAGAATGGATATTTTGATTTTAAAAAAAATTTAAATTTTGATATCATTACTTTTGAATGGAGATTTAGATTTTAAAATCTACTATTATTAGTTTGGGATTAAGATTTAAATTTTGAATCAAGTATTATTGCTTACTAAGACTGATCTTTTGAAATCCTACTTTAGTCAGGCATGTATATTTGAGCCAATCCCATTCTCAGAAAAAATTCATGTGAACTTGTGAGCTTTCTTTTGAGTTTGGATTCGCCCTACTCTCTTTGTTTCTCCCCCCCTCCGATTAATCTTGCCTCAATTATTATTGTAATTAATAATTATTATTTAAAAAATTAAGAAAAGTTTTGACCTTTTTTCTATATATTAATAAGTATTTATTAATGCTGATAATTAATTAATGATAATTTATCAATAACATTATTATAATTAATCATCGATAATTAATAACATATTAACTAATAAATATTACTTATTATATAATAATAAATTTTATTAATGAAAAGAGTTAATTACAATTAAGTAATTATTAACAGATAATGATAATATCGTTGTTAATTTTAAAGTAATAATTAATATAATTAATACATAAAATTAATTATTAAATTAATATTTATTACTAATGAATATTAGATAAACAGTAATTAATTGTTTAGTTAATAATTATTCATAACTAAATCATATTGATTGGTTAACTAATTACTAATAAATTTAGCAATGATAACTCATTTTTGACCCACTTAACATATTTATAAGATAAATAATAGATAGTGTCATGTGAGTATTAATAATTGTGGACATTCATTTTTTGTTGTTAAACTTTGGTTTTGTGGTGAATATTCATTTTATTGCTTATGATTATGTGATTAATTATTTTATTATATAATATTATTTGACTATGCAAATTATGTAATATATCTTTTTTTTAGAATATTATGTAAGTTATGAAAATTACAAGTAACTATCAATTTATTATACAATTATTTATCAATAATAAACTAAATAATAATTACCAATAACTAATTAGTTCAATATGAAATATTATTAATATTATTTATTAAAAATAAATAATGAATATTTTCACATTATTAAAATACTACTGTTATGTAAAGTGGATGTTCCCTACACCCAACCACCCCCATCACACCTAATTACCAACTATCTCTATCACATCATCATAAATAAGTGGGTGATTACTGTGCATAGGAATTGTATAGTCCCCCAAGAGTTTACTATGTAGGTCCTTCCTGATTCATTTTATGTACTTCAGAAATCAAATGGAAGTTTCTCTTTCTACTTATATAGAAATTCTCTCTTAGTCTTGCATTTCTCAGTTTTACTACACGTTATCATCACAAGATCTCTAGTATATCACAAGTCTCTACCTTAATTAACTCAAGGAAAAAGTTCTATCACAAGGCTCTACCTCTATTAGCTCAAAAAAAAAGTCATGTTACAAACCTTTAACTCTATTAGCTCAAGGTAAAAAAAAAGTTAAATTATTCTACTCATTCTATTCATATAACATCACTACTATATATAAAAAGAAGCTCTATCATTTATTTATAGTATTGTGATATGATTACAAAAAGTTAATAATATTTCATGTTATTATCTAATTTTACTAACTTCTTTGTCGATACTTGAGCGGAATAAATCCTAAGCTACTAAAATTAACTAGCATTATATGTCAATCATGTTTTAATGCTCTATTATTTATGTTTGCATAAACGCCCACTAAAAGGTTCATCGAGTAATGTGGTGTGCATATATGAATTTCATTATTTATTACTATATTATTTATATCTATATAAACACCCATCGAAAGGTTTACCGAGTAGTGCGGCATGTCTATATTATAACTTATAAACATATGCACTACTATGCATTTATTTTATCTTCTTCCTTATTACATCATTTAATTATATAAAAAATTCAATTTGTTTTCTTTCTCTTCCAACAGCTATACAATGACTATATAATAGTTATAAACGGCTAGCTTTGCTCTATAAATTAGTGAATTCTAAACTCCTATATCTTATTTCTCATTCTCTCTTCATCCTCAATTATGAGTTAAAATTTTCTCAAGACGCTTAGTCTATTTTTTAAGTTTATTATTATCCTCATCATCATCCTTATTATTATTATTTTTGTTGGAGATATGCCTTCAAGTGATTTTTAATTTTTTTCTTGTACTTCTCGTATTGTTCATTTTCTCTCTTTTGTTTATTGCTATTATGATTGAAATGTAAGTTTAATTATACTATTTTGTTTTGAAATAATAATGTTGTGATTCTAATTATCTTTGCATTCTCTTATAGTAATCACCATGTCAAATCTTATAAAGCTTGAGTTCGTGGCACTTGATATCACAGAAAAGAATTATATTTCATAGATCATTAATATAGAAATACTCCTTGAATCAATATGTCTCACTTAGATAATTAAAGAGGGGAATATTACATCATCACAAGATAAAGGAAAAATGACAATTTTTATACGTAGACATCTTGATGTGTGCTTGAAATATGAATACCTCACAGTAAAAGATTCCAGTGTCTTGTGAAAAAATATCAAAGAAAGATATGATCATCAAAAGGAAGTTATATTTCCTGCCACCCGTGATGAATGTAATACTTTGCGTTTTCAAGATTTTAAGAAAGTCAGTGATTGCAATTCTGTAATATTCAAAATAATCTCACAACTAAAATTCTGTAGGATGAATATCACAGATAATGAAATGTTAGAGAAAAACTTACTTCACATTTCATGCATCTCATATAACCCTGCAACAACAATATCAGTAATGAGGTTTCAAGAAGTATTCTGAACTAATTTTATCTCTTCTTGTGGCAGAAAAGAATAATGAACTTTTAATAAAAAATCATCAGTCTCATCCTACTGGTTTAGTGACGCTTTCAGAAGCAAATGCTGTATTTTCTATATATTATCGACGAGGACATAATGTTTGTTGCATCTTGATTCTCACACAAAACAATGTGAGTTAGAAGTGTCAAGTATTATGCATTTATAAAAAATGACAAATCAATTGTCGGATACGTTGATTGATAGAAAAAGAATGACTAACTCATACATACTGACTGCAAATGCTCTTGCTCAGACTAAAATCTCAAAAGTACAATCAAAAAATCAAGTCACTGATGAGTCTAAGACACACCTGAAATATGGTAGAACAATCAGTTCTAAAGATAAAAATCTTAAGAAAAAAGAACAGATAAGCATGATGACTCCATAATGTATGAATGTTTTCAGAAGAAACATAAAATAAGACAAATTAAGAGATTAAAAAAATCTGAAGGTATTGAAAATCATGAAATCTCAATTGATTATGTTAATATAGGAGAATTATGGAATCGAAATGAGATAGAAAATATTGAGAAAATATTATCTTATTCCATAGCAATACTACTAATGAAAGCGAGGATCATGAGCCAAGTTCTGCCATTGAATGTCAAAATAGACAAGATTAGATTAATAAAAGGACACTATACATGCTGAATTAAATTTATTTAATAATCCTAAAGTATTTAGACATATTGTCCTCAAACTTGAAATTGTAAAACTTGTGAGATATAAATGGATTTTTGTGCGAAAATAAAATGAGAAAAACGAGATTGTGAAGTGCAAAACTTGACTTGTTGCACAAAATTTTTCATAAACACCTGAAATTGATTACGAAAAAACACATTCTCTAGTAATGAATGTAATTACGTTTAGATATTTAATCAGCCTAGCAATTCTTAAAAAATTAAAAATACGTCTTATGGGTATTATTACAGCTTATTTATACGGATCGCTTGATAGCGATATTTATATGAAAATCCCTGAAGGATTTAAGATGCTTGAAGCATCAAGTTCAAAACCTAAAGAGTTATATTCGATTAACTTACAAAGACTGTTATATGGGTTAAACAATCAGGATGCATGTGATATAATCGCTTAGGAGAGTATTTGTAAAGGAAGGATTTGTGAACAATCCTATATGCCAACGTATTTTTATTAAGAAAATAACATCCAGATTTATTACCATGCTGAATTAAATTCAATTAATAAGCGTAAAGTATTTGGACAAATTGTCCTCACACTTGAAACTGTAAAACTTGTGGGATATAAATGGATTTTTGTACGAAAATGAAATGAGAAAAACGAGATTGTGAATTATAAAGCTTGACTTGTTGCATAAAATTTTTTATAAACACCTGAAATTGATTATGAAGAAACACATTCTCCAGTTATAGATGTAATTATATTTAGATATTTAATCAGCCTAGCAGTTTTTAAAAAAATTAAAAATGCGTCTTATGGGTATTATTACAGCTTATTTATACGGATCGCTTGATAGCGATTTTTGTATGAAAATTCCTGAAGGATTTAAGATGCTTGAAACATCAAGTTCAAAACCCAAAGAGTTATATTCTATTAACTTATGGGTTAAAACAATCAAGTCGCATGTGATAAAATCGCTTAAGATAGTATTTGTTAAAGGAAGGATTTGAAAACAATCCTATATGCCTATGTATTTTTATTAAGAAAATAACATCCAGATTTATTATCATTGCTGTATATATTGACGATTTAAACATCACTAGGACCCATAAAGAAATTCTAGAAGTAATGGCGTACCTAAAAGAGGAATTTGAAATGAAAGACCTTGGAGAAGTCAAATATTATATTAGTTTACGGATTGAGCACCTTTGAAGTGTGACACTTTTGCATCAATCAAACTATAATGATAAGGTCTTAAAATACTTTAGCATGAATAAGGCAAATTATTTAAGTACTCCAATGACTGTTAGATCATTAAATGCGAAAAAAGATTTATTTCGTCATCGCGAAGAAAATGAAGAGGTTCTTGGTCTTGAAGTATCATACCTAAGTACAATTGACATCTTTTGTATCTTGTTAATTGTATCCGACAAGATATAGAATTTGCTATAGTCTGTTAATAAAATTTAGCTCATCTCCTACACGAAGACATTGAAATAATACTTAACATGTATGTCATTTTCTTTGACGAACAATTAATTTGGATTTATTTTATCTCAAAGGATTAAAATAAAAAATGATTAGTTATGCACATACAGGCGACCTATTAGATCCACGTAAAGCCAGATCTCAAACACGAAATGAGTTCACATTTGGAGATACATCGATCTCTTGGTGTTTATAAAAGTAGACATTTGTTATCACTTCTTCTAATCATGCTAAAATCATTGCGCTCTATGAAGCAAGTCGAAAATATTTATGACTGAGGTTTATGACTCAACACATCCAAGTAACTTATGGATTATCAATAGATAGAAATCCAACAATGTTGTTTGAAGATAACGCTGCATTCGTTGCTCAAATGAATGAATGATACATCAAAAGCAACCGAACCATACCCCGAAGTTCTTCTTATTCACCTAAAAGCTTGAAAATGTAAGGATATTAATGTTCTGTACATCCAATCAAGTAATAATGCATAGATCTCTTTGCAAAGGTGCTTCTTGCTACGACTTTCAAAAAGCTTATTCATGATATTGGGATGCGTTATCTATGAGATTTATGAAAGAAAATCTATTCATGTCAACTTGAATGGGAGCTTACATGGTTGTACTCTTTTTTTCTTACCATATTTTGTCCTGCTAGGTTTTTCTGGTAAGATTTTTTACGAGGCAGCAAAAAACACATATGCAAGGATGGAGTATTTTTTCCCTTTGCTATGATTTTATCCCATTATTATTTTCTAGCAAGATTTTTAATGAAATATCATGAATGGTGGATATTCAAGGAAAGTGTTATGTAAGTGGATATTCCCTACATCTAACCATCCCAATCACAGCGAGCCACCAACTACCCTTATTACATCACCATAAATATGTGGGTAATTATTGTGCAAATAGTAACTGCATAGTATCCCAGGATTTTACTATAAATAACTCTTCTTGATTCATTTTATGTACTTCAGAAATCAAATAAAAATTTCTTGATATACATTCTCTCTATAGAAATTCTCTCTTAGTCTTGTATTTCTCAGTTTTACAACAACTACAAATTTGTTTGGGTTTGCAGTTATTGAGTCCAAGTCCTATGCAAACTGTCCGAGTCAAAATCCCTTGTGATTTCTTTTATGGGAATTTGTCTCCGCATCCCTGAGATAAGATCTTCGTGTCCTAAAGTGCCTCATGTTTCAAAATGTGCTAAAAATTCCCCCAATACCAATTTTTGTCCACTTAGGTCCCCGTGTACACCTTTATGAATGCATATGGGTTAGTTAGCCCAGTTCAATGTCCAAACTACCCCTGGCATGTTGTCTCCTCTCCAATTAAATCAAATCTCTTATCTCTCCCCTTCCATCATCTCTCTTTAAGGGCGACCCCTTGTCTCTGCCCTCCTCTATATTTTCTTCTTCCACATCCTCACCATCAGTGACCTGATCCAGGACCTCCTTAAATCCCACGACATCTTCTCTCTCCTCCTTTCTCATAACCTTCTCCCCCGCTCTCTGGTGAGCCTTCTCCGCTGTGGGTCTACTCGTCGCCCGTGTCGCAGTCAAATCAACCGCGACACTTGTTCGAAAAAGGCCCAACTGATCTACGGCCTTCCCTTGGGCCTCCTCCCCAAATTCGTCGCCAGCTTCGCCTTCGATGTTGCCACCTTCATTCTCGAAACCTACCTCGACAAGCCCTCCTACATACAGTACACCGCCAGTGATCTGATCCATGACCTTCTCAAATCCCACGACCTTCTCCCAGGCCTCCTCCCCAAGTTCGTCGTGTCTTCCAATGCGATCGCCCCAAATCCCGCGGTAAGAGCCTCATCCCCAAATTTGTCGTACCCTCTCCTCGATCATCCCAAATCTGTCCTAGCAATATCGTGTCAATCCCAGCAATTTCTTGTCGATCCAACGATGCCATCACTAGGATCGTACTGGGACTTTTTTGGGGATCTGACGCTACCGTCACAGGGGAGGAGGGGAGCGGGGGGGAGGCCATGGAGAAGAATGGAAGGGGAGGTGTAGGGGGGAGTTTGGGGAGGGGGAGATCGGAGGGGAAGGAGAGGCCAAAGGAGAAGGGGAGGCTGGAGGGAGAGGAGGTTCTTCGGAGGAGGGGGCAGAGGGAGGGGATCGACAGAGAAAGGGTTTGGCGAAGAAGGAAGGGAGGCCACCGGAGGAGGGGGTCGCCGAGGAGGGAGGTGGACGGGGGAAGGGGTTTGTCAGAGTCGTGGTCGTCGACATGGGAGGGAGAGGAGAAGAAGAGGAAAGGGGTATTTTGTCATTTTTGAATTTTTTAGGGTGCTTTTATCAGATTTTGAGGTGACTTAGTCCTTAGGGTACCTTTCTTATTGTTTGCGGTGACAATATCTAGGGAACGGTGACAATATCTAGGGAATGGATATTGCCCCCCAAAGAATGAGGAAGGCACCCCATGGATTAGGGCACCCCAATTTTAAATTCCTCTATAAAAAAAATGACGAAACACACTTTTCTTCTTCTCCTCCTCCTCTCCCTTCCTCTCCACTGGCCCCCCTCGCTGGCGAAGTCCCCCTGTCCCCTTTACTAACAAACTCCCCCTCGCCGACTCTCCCCTGGATTCCCCCTCGCCCGCTCTCCCCCAGTCCCCTCCTCCCCTCCCCTTGTTACTCTCCGTCCTACCGGGTACGGAAACACTACTGCAATGTATATACGCAGAGCAAATACCTATATGTTTACACGCTAAGCATATCAGTACCGTCAGGAATCAGAGTACGGAAGCACAATGGTATTATACATTCTAATATTTCAATTCAAGTACATTGTTATCAGAGAATGTGATCCAATGTTAAAGGAATATTACATCACCATAGAATACAAAATACGATTTATAGGAGATTTACACGGCCAAAAGTGGTAGATGGTCTGGAGCAGGAAGGAAGAATCTCAAGAGCCAGTTAAAACCGATAGGTTAGGAGGATCTGCTATCAAGTCTCCACGCTTCCGCTGCGCCACTCTGATTCAATACGGGAACTTCATCAAAGTTCAAGCTCTAAAATCTGGACATGCAGGTACAGAGTTGTCAGAATGCAACCCAACGAGTACATAAAAGAAGCCAGAAGGCGTGCAAAATAAAATGCAAGTGTACTGAAATATGATAAATGTAAACAATATGCAGCTATATAATCATCCAAGTGTATTTGTTAATAATTGGGTTTGTATCTGTAGATGTAGGCAAATCTAATTGTATTTACTAATTGATGGATCCATAGGATTAGTACGTCGAGGGGATAATCCAAACAAGAAAACCTCATCTATATACCATCTATCATATTTCACCAACAACTGAGCATATACAACTAGAGTTGCTAGGGACTGGTATATCAGTAGGGTTATCATGTCATGTCTGTGAAATCATGATCAGTACTGTAGTCAAGTCAATATATATTTCAATGGTACATGTGTCAGTCAGTATTAGGAGTATCAGTATCAGGAATAAGGTGAAGTATAAGAATAGAATTAATAACATGAACTGAAAACACGGACTCCCAAACAGTAGACAAGGTATTGGTTATTATGCTTTAAGTATAATAGTAGTAATAATAGCAATAACAATAATCAGTATTATTTGTTATTCTAATCAATCCCCACCAATGTTCCATACCACTGGTTGTTCATACTGAAACTCGTACTCCCAGTAGAATACACCCCAACTCTGATATACGGTTTACCTTCATTCGAACAGAAAAGTAAACGAATAACATATACTCCCGACATTATTATTGTTTTAATATTATATATTATATACTGTGTTCAGTTTAATATGGGTGTCAGAGAACAGGAGAACCCTGGGCATGATGTCTGGACTCTAGAGACACCCCCACAGACTCTAAAGGCACCCTCACCACGTGTGTATGATGTGTACTTAGCTCCGTGTGGTACTTAGCTTTATACACCAAATGCATACCAGGTATCAGGAGACGGATCATGGACTCTAGAGGCACCCCCACAGACTCTAGCGGTACCCCTACCATGTATATGGTGTGTACTTAGCTCTGCATGGCACTTAACTCCACATATCATGTATCAATAACAGGAATAATATCAGGAGTGTATCAGAAGTATGTAAATATCTTTGTCCAGAATTCAGGAGTTCATGGATATCAGTCTATCTGGTAACAGTAGGTATTATAATTAGTTCAGTGTCATAATATCATGTTCAATGTATCAGTAGTCCGATATCAGGTTAGTATCAAGTGTCAATATCAAGTATTCAGTATCTGGTATCTATTGTGTATTCAGTATCATGTATAAGTATCCAGTAAATAGTATAAAAGCCGTATTATAATTGGTCGAGCCAAACCTGCACAGAAAAATACAACCTTTAGAACAGTGATAGGTCCCCAATGGTAAGTGGTTATGCGGGTCGTGATCCACAGGGAGGGACTGCGATGGAAGCGTTATGTAAGTTTCTTCTTTTAATTAATTAAAACAAATTTAAGAGTTCTCTTCTCAGTTTTAAAAGAAAATAAAATAGTTAAGGCTAATCTAAGTTAAAAGAATTCTAAATAAGAAGATGGGTTTTTTATTAAAGAAAAAAAGAAAAATGAGTTTAGAGAAAAAAACAGAAAGTGTTGGTTTTGGGAATTGTTAGATTAATCTAAGAAAGAAAAATAGAAAAGAGAGAAAGGAAGAAAACTGACCTCTGTTGTAGATTAAACATACCAAGATTCGATGCAAAGTAATATAAAGCAAAATAGTAGAAAGAAATATATTGAACGCGGTGCTTGGCTAGATCGAGTATAATGAAGAAAAAGTAAGAAACTTTCATTAATTGTCACCTCTAATATAATTCTCTTAAGAAAGGATTACAATAGTGTCACTCTACAATAACTTTTTCTCTCTTTTAATCATTTAACCCTCTCTAGACTAAAATAAAATAAAAATTACATTGAAAAAGAAAAGAAAAATTTAAACTAAAGCTCTCTCTAGAGTGGTGCCCCTTTGCCTTCAAGGTGAGGTATTTATAGGGAAGAATTAGGATAGAGATGAGAGTACAGAGATAGGGCAGCAAATGCTCCCAAGATTTGAAACCAACGCCGTGAAATGCGGCTTTTGCCGCATTTTCACGGCAATATCCTGGCCGTAGAGCTAGAATTTGGGTGCGTGTGTTGGTTATTTGCCCTCTATACTTTTGTCTTCTCGAATTTTGAATTTCTGATTTAGATTTGATGAAATATGCTTTGATCTTCAGCTCAACCAATTTGGTTTTTAAAAAAAAATTTTTGTTTGAATTTTAATTGGTATTTATCTCATCAGATATGTTCGGTGTTCAAATAAGATGGCTTCTAGAAACTCTAGATTTGAATCGATTCCCTTCCTTTTGAACTTTTAGATTTAATTGGATAAATCTGTCAATTTCTCTCTTTTCTTTCTTAATTACCATGCACGCCACTAGACATGAAAATACATTAATAGCAGAGTTTTATTTAAATATAAATGTAAAAAATGTGATACATATGATATGAAAACATGTAATGCACGTGTATGATCACACTCCCACACTTATCTTTTGCTCGTCCTCGAGCAAAACAAAAAATAGAGCTAACCTAACCTAACTCACTTTCGAAGGAATCACGGTTGCACTTTGCACGTGCAAACAAGCCGTTAAACCTATAGGTTACTCCTAGAGGACGAGTTCTGTCTTGTGAGGGTTTTCAGTAGATTGCACCCACAAAATTCATAAATAAATAAAAACAAAATGTTTGTATTTTTGAAACACATTTTGAAGGAAAAAATATTTGAAGTATTAAAATAAAAACTCAAGTAATCTATAAGTCATAGGATTATCAAAACCTAGTCATTCCTAAACTTAGTTTCTATTCGAAAACTTGTTTTTAATAAAGGTAAGCACTAAAATTATATTTCTCATCTAGGCTATTATTTTACTCTAAGTCATATGCACCTTGTGACCGTGAAAATTTGACTCGGGTTTCTTCAACTCTAACTCTTATGCCTTATTATTATTTATTTATTTATTCATTTATGGCGGTAATATCCCTAAGATCTATAGGCTTTCTAATTCGCCCATGTAACGAGCTTTAGTCAGTGACTCCCAACCGGATGGTTTCAGTGAATCAGGTGAGAAATACCCCCTAGGACCTAAGGACTCGAGCAAATAAGGTCACAAAACTAAGAATTTTTTATTTATATGAACTATTTTTAGGTGTGAATACTTATGCTTTATAAGGCATAAATACCCAGCTTAATCAGAGGATTTTGGATATATGTATATATTTATATGTGTGTGGTGTGTGTGTGTGTGTGTGTGTGTGTGTGTGTGTGTGTATTTGTGTGTGTGTGTGCATATGTGTGTGTGTATATATATATGTATGTATGCATGTATGTATGTATGTTAGCCTAAAGGCCCATCACTCTAGTTTTGATGATGATTAACTTATGTAGTTATAATACTAGTGATCTTGTGTTCATTTAGTTTCAGATATTCTACCAAGATCTTAATCGGTGTTTAGCTTCAACGAAAGATCCGAAGTCAAGTTTTAAAGTTAGCACGTATTGATCCAAGAGCTCGTGCAGCAAGATCGCTTCTAGTACTCAAGAGGAGTCTAGCTCTTTGGATCAAGATTTGGACCAAGTTAAGAAGAAGAAGAAGATTTTCAAGAGAAGATTTTTAAGATTTGAGTCGAGTTTGCAAGTATTAACATTTTATTTTTCGATAAAATGTAAAAGATAGATTAGTTATAGATTGCTCAAGCTTATACACACATACACAAAAGTGTGCTTTAAATTCTATGCCTAAAAAATAGTTCACATGTTTGTAATATGTGTTAATTTTTTATGACACATATTTGTGCTTCAAAGTATTTTAATGAACTTTTTTTTTTTGAGTTTTATGGAGATTTTATAGAATTTAAGATGTATTTTAAAAAGTTGTTAAAACTGTTTTTGGGCTGCTTGATTTCGACCGACCGATCAACTGAAGGCTGATCCGGTCGACCGAGCGGTCCACCAACGTGCACAAGACGTGCACAAGCCCATGTGACTTGAGAACGGTCGACTGACCGGTCGACCGCAATAGAGATCGGCAGACCGACTGGTCGACTGACTGAGTTTGCAGAGCTCTCGGGTTTTCTTGGTCGACCGGGCGGCCGACCTTTTTTCTGATCTGCTCGACACCCTTGTAGATTTTTTGTCATACCTTTATAATCTTATATTCAATCAACATAATTTAAATTACATTTCAAAGATAACTTTTAAGGCTACATTTCTTATTCAATAATCATTTTTTTGATTCATATGTTAAAGATGTTAAATATTGGGTTGAAGTCTGTTCTTGTTCTGAAACAATTTACAATTTTTGGTTTGACACCTTTTAGTATTTTATTGATAACATTCTACTCCAAAATGATATTGATTTTTAAGTTGCATTAGATAGAAGACTTCAAGATCTACAAATTCATTTTATATACTTATTTTCAAATTCTAATGTTTTAGGCCTCAAAATTGTGCTCAAAATTTACCTAATGCACAGTCTGGGTCTGAGGTCGGTCGACCACCCAGTCAATTGCCAGACTCTAATGGTCAGAATTTGACCGTCGGTCAGTCGATCGGGCAGTCAACCGACAGGCCATTCTGGCCAGATTTTGAGCCATAAATGCTAGTGTTTGATCCTCTATAAATAAGAAATCTTTGGCCTATTTTAGGCAAGATTTTTTGAAGAGTTTTCAAGAGCCATTTTCCCATCTCTAATAGAAGCTTTTCAACAAGTTATTGAAAATCACCTAGAGGGGGTGAATAGGTAATAATGCTAATCAATGCACAAATAAAATTATGATGCAACAATCTCCCAAAACAAGACCAGAAGGCGGATTCCCCGTGAAGGGCTCTGAACTCCTTCCTCGTGATTCCTCTGGATATGAGTTGGAGGTGCACAATGCAATCTTGTTGTATGGGACTTTGATTGACAAGATGAATGAACACAAGTGATATTGCAATGAAAATAGAGAGCAAGTAATAAGAGCAATGAAAGTAAAGAAAGAAGCAAGAGCAAGTAAACCAAACACAAACACCGAGAATTTTTCCGAGGTTCGAGCACCCAGCTCTACGTCCCCGCCTTCCCTAGAAGGATTTCTAACCACTATAACTTCACAAAGATGTTACAAATACACCGGAGTACCCAACTCCACAATCTCAAGTACAAGTTCTCTCTTGGTGATCAAAAGACCACAAACTCTCTTTTGAAAATGTCTCTTCCCTTACAAAGATCCTTGTAGAATGATGAGAGGATTGAAGCTCTTGTGTGTAAATGAAAAGAGAAAGAAATCAGAGAGTTTTGAAAAACACTTCAGAAAATGAGAGAAATATTCAGCACAAAAACCAAGAAACAAAGCTCTTTTGAATGCCTTAAACTTTTGAAACTTTTGCAAATTTTTCTAGTAATGAACCTCTCCCTAAACACCCCTATTTATAGTAGAGGGCTAGGGTTTAAAGATAAAACTCACTTAAGGCAAATTACGAAGTATTAGGATTAGCAAATATCATTTAAACCCTTTTTAGAAAGAAAAAGACAAAATAAAAACAACTCAGAAAATGGCCGTTACTGTTCAAACGGCTCTTTCTGTCGACCAGTCGGTCGACCGGAGTTCAAATAATACGACCGTTGCGGGATTCCGGTTGACCGGTCGGTCCACTGGGCAGAAACAAAGAGCAATGCCTTCTCAGTCGGCCAGCCGCCCGGTCGACCGAAGGACTTCGGTCGGCCGCCCGGTCGGCCGAAAAACGTGCACACGGATACGCACCAAAAACTGTCAGAACCTCAGTCGACTAGGACGGTCGACTGTTCTGACCTGACAGAGTGCGGTCGACCGGTCGTCGACCGGCTCAGGCCAAAAATCAAAACTGAACCAGAATTTTGAAGGAAATTTGAAATCTAACAAAATAGTTTTGATTTGAAACATGTATAATACCCAAAATTGAGTTTGTAAACAAAAGGCTTTAAGTTAAAAAATTTTTACATATTTATATAGGGAATATTTTTGGAAATAAGATGTGCGCAAAAACGTGTGTGATAGAGCTTCAAACCTATTCACTATTCTTTAACAAAACTATAAAACTAGAAACAAATCTAATGAAATATCTTGAGTAATCTTGAAGTCTTGAGCCATGCAATGCCTTGCTAGAGCCTTCTCTTCTATGTTCCTTCCTTGACGTGCAAAAAGCCTTCTTTACTCCATGAACCTAGAAATTCTTGCAATAGCAAAGCAATGGCCTCCAAATATGGTACTAACCTGAAACTTATTTTAAACAAACTAATTAGAACCAAATAACTCTTATTTGTTTTGTTATCATAAAAACTCTAAACAAATAGAGAGTGTAACCTTTTGGCCAACAATCTCCCCCTTTTTGATGATGACAAAACAAATAGGCTATAATAAAAATAAACGAGAGGGTGTAAGCTCCCCCTCAAATTATGCCATGTTAAACAAGAAAAAACCATATAAGTTGCAAGCAAAAATCATGAGACTAAAAATTATAAACACAACACCATGAGATATAAAACACTTGCAAATACTTAAACTCAAATACAAGAATTTATGAAAACACATCAAAAACTACACACATCAAACTAAGAACATATATAAACTCATTCTCCCCCTTTTTGTCATACATCAAAAAGGGTTAAGAAAACATTTTTATTCAATAACACAAACATTAAGTTCACCACAAATAAAAGAAAATCTAGCAAAATCAAGTGGTTTAGTGAAAATATCGGCAAGTTGCAAATCCGTAGAAACATAATCAATATCTATATCTTCTTTCTCAAAATGATCTCTAAGAAAGTGATATCTAATCTCAATGTGCTTGGTCTTACTATATTGATTTTCATTCTTAGTCATATGTATAGTACTAGTATTATCACAAATATTTTTATATGGTTATAATGAAAATCATAATCAAGGAGAGTATGTTTCATCCAAAGGACTTGTGCACAATAAGCCCCCGCGGCAACATACTCCGCCTCGGCGGTTGAGAGAGATACGAAATTTTGTTTCCTAAAGGATCATGAAACAAGACAATTACCAAGAAATTGACATGTCCCACTAGTACTCTTTCTATCTACTCTACAACCCGCATAGTCGGCATCCGAATAACTCGTCATTGAGAAATCTCTGATTTTCGAATACCAAAGACCCATTCCAATTGTGCCCTTATATAACGAATAATGCATTTTATCGTAATAAGATGGGACTCTTTGGGACAAGATTGAAATCTAGCACAAAGACACACACTAAACATTATGTCCGGCCTACTTGCCGTCAAGTACAAAAGACTACCTATCATGCTTCTATATAATTTAATATCAACATTTTACCTTGGTCATCCTTATCAAGCTTGGTTGTAGTTGCCATGGGAGTGTTGCAAACTTTAGATCCTTCAAGTCCAAACTTCTTTACGAGTTCCTTTGCGTACTTGGCTTGACATATGAAATTCCCACCTTGCAATTGCTTGATTTGGAGTCCAAGAAAGAAATTCAATTCACCTATGGAAGACATTTCAAACTCACATTGCATAACCTTTTCAAACTCCTTGCATAAAAACTCATTAGAAGATACAAAAATTATATCATCAACATAAATTTGCACAATTAAAATGTCATTATCAACATGCTTAGTAAAAGAGTTGTGTCTACTTTGCCTTTAACAAAATCATTTGAAATGAGAAAACTAGAAAGCCTTTCATACCAAGCTCTTGGAGCTTATTTCAATCCATACAAAGCTTTATCAAGTTTAAAAACAAATTAGGATGAACATGATCAACAAAACTGGGAGGTTGTTCAACATAAAGTTCTTCATTTATAAACCCATTCAAAAATGCACTTTTCACATCCATTTGAAAAAGTTTAAAATTTTTAAAAGATGCAAAAGCTAGTGTCATCCGTATGGCTTCAAGCCGTGCTACGGGTGCAAAGGTCTCCTCAAAGTCAATTCCCTCAACTTGAGTGTAACCTTGGGCCACTAACCTAGCTTTATTCCTAATGACATTACCGAACTCATCCATCTTGTTTCTAAAGATCCACTTAGTACCAATTATTGGTCTATCGTGGGCCTAGGAATAAGGTGCCAAACTTGGTTACGCTTAAATTGATTGAGTTCCTCTTGCATGGCTAGCATCCAATATGAGTCCGCCTCGGCTTCGAGGATGCTTTTGGGTTCAAAATGAGAAATGAAAGCAAAGTTACCACATAAGTCATGGAGCTTGGAGCGAGTTGTTACCCCTTTAGAGACATCACCTAAGATGAGTTCCTTAGGGTGGTTTGTAACGAATCTCCAATCTTTAGGAAGCGGTTGAGAGCTTTCCTCTTTATCCTCTTGAACATCACCAATTGGTTCTTGCTTTTCTTCTTGAGCGGGTGAGTCCTTCAAGGATAGTCTCTCCATGTCTTCACCTAATGGGTCAATCTCTATAACATTCTCAACAACCACATTAGATTCTTCAAATTTAACATGCATGGATTCTTCAATGGTAAGTGAAGATCTATTGAATACTCTATAAGCTTTGCTAGTAGTAGAATATCCAATAAAGATTGCTTCATAAGCCTTAGCATCAAATTTACCCAAGTTATCTTTAGTATTCAAAACAAAACACTTGCATCCAAAAACTTTAAAATATGGAACATTTGGTTTTCTAGAATGATACAATTCAAAAGATGTTTTGGAAGAATTCTTACACAAATAAATACGATTTGAAATATAGCATGCGGTGTTTACGGCCTCGGCCCATAAATATTGAGGGAGGTCATATTCACTTATCATGGTCCTAGCCATCTCTTGAAGTGTTCTATTTTTCCTTTCTACAACTCTATTTTGTTGTGGAGTTTTAGGACATGACATTTTATGCTTGATTCCCTTTTCAGCACAATAAGTCATGAAGAGTTGGTTAACAAACTCACCACCTCTATCACTCCTTATTTTCAAAATCGAAAAACCTTTTTCTTTTTCAACCCTTTTTCGAAAAATTTTGAAATGAGAAAAAGTTTGATCTTTGTGTTCCAAAAAGAAAACTCAAGTGAAACGAGAAAAATCATCAACTAAAACAAATGCTAATCTACTACCATTTAAACTCTTAGTTTTAGTTGGTCCAAAAAGATCCATGTGAATTAATTCTAATGGCCTAGTTGACATGATATCCTTGATTGGTTTGAAGGAAGACTTGGTTTGTTTCTCAAGTTGGCACGCACCACAAATGCGGTCTTTCTCAAACTTCAAGTAAGGTATACCCTTCACCAATTCCTTAGAATTAATCCTAGAAAGATGGTCAAAAGATGTTTGTCCTAATCTTCTATGCCAAAGCCAAGAATTTTCATCAAAAGCATTTAAGCATTTAGTAGAACAATCTAAATTAAGCATGTCAATAATATAAACATTATTGTCACGAAAACCGGTGAGAATACAATCATTGGTTTTAACATCAATAATCTTGCAAGAAGAATCATCAAAAACAACTTTAAGTCCACGGTCACAAAGTTGACTAATACTAAGCAAGTTATGCTTCAAACCATCAACAAGAACTACATTTTCTATAATAGGAGATGCACCAATTTGAATGTTACCTATACCGATGATAGTGCCCTTGGAGTCATCCCCGAAGGTGACGGTGCCACCTTCCATGTACCTTGATAGGGTTATAAAGTTATTGATGTCCCATGTCATGTGTCTTGAACAACCACTATCAAGATACCACCGCTCTTACGTCTTGGAGCCTTGGTGTGTACCTATATCAAATAATTTAGGACTTGATTTTGGTACCCACATTTTCTTGGGTCCTAAAGAGTTAGTGCTATGAACCCAAACAAGATTATTTGATCTATTTACTTGGTCATAACAGAACTTAGCCAAATGTCCATTCTTACCACAATAAGTACATCTATACACTCTACCATATTTAAAAGCATAGTGAGTGTGAGACTTGTGAGTATGTGTGGATTTAGCATGAGTGTTGTGCGAAGTGTGAGCATGAGGAATCTTAGCATGAGAAGTGTACTTTTTAGAAAACATTTCTTCAAGTTTCTTAGTGTTAAAAGCACAATCCTTCAAAACCTTTTCAAAATCAACAATTCTAGTTTTTAAAGAAGAAATTTCTTTTTCGTCAATCTTAGGAAATTTTGCTTTACAAGCAACTCTGTAAGCACTAAATTCATTTTGAGTAGAAATGAGATTGGAAGAAATTTCATCTTTTTCTCTAGAAATAATAGCAAGTTGATTTTTAAGAAAAGCAACTTCCTTTTCCAATTTAGAACATTCAATCTTTTTATTATTATAGGTTTCTGAGAGTTCAACAAAAGCATGTACAAGAACTTCTTTACTTAGTTCATCTTCTTCATCAAGAGGTTGTGGGGTTACCTTTGGTGTGTTTGCCATGAAACACATGTTCGCCATGTGCACCTCGTCTTCGGATTCGCTTTTCGAATCCCATGTGGCTTTGTAGGCTTTCTTTTCGACCGGCTTCTTTGGCTTGAAGGAGGAAGTCATCTTCTTCTTGAAATCTGGGCAATCCGCCATGATTTGTCCGGGCTTTCGGCAATTGTAGCAAATGATTCTTCTCTCCTCTTTTCCTTCAAACTTCCTTCTAAAGTTGAGTTTGTTCTTACGGTACATTATCTTCACGTTTCGCACGAGAAGGGAGAGCTCCTCATCTTCTTCTTCATCTTCTTCTTCGTCATCAAGAGTGGAGGAAGACTTGAAGGCTATAGATTTCTTCTTTAGAGGAGCGGCTTCTTCTCTTGCCTTCTTTTCCATCTCATGAGTCTTCAAGTTTCCAATGAGACTAATGAGGTCCATTTCGTCCTTATCATTCAACTCTTTCAAGGTGGTGGCCTTTATCTCCCATGAAGAAGGAAGAGCCCGAATCACTTTTCGCACCTTTTGGTCATTGGAAATATCATCACCTAAAGAGGAAAGAGCATTGGTAATTTTAGTAAACCTTGTAATCATGCAATCATTAGATTCATCATCAATCATTTTAAAAGATTCATATTGGGACCTCAAGAGATCTATCTTAGCTCTCTTTACTTGTGATGTCCCCTCGTGTGTGACCAACAAATGTTGCCAAATCTCATAGGCGGATTGGCAATGTATTACCCGTGTAAGGTTATCCTCATTCAAGGCGGTTAGGAGGGAGTTTTGGGCCTTTGAGTTAGCCTCATATTCTCTAAAGGTAAATTCGGTTCAAGTGCTTTCATCACTATCAGGTACAACATAGGGTTTGGTCAAGGATTTAGCAACTAGGCTACCTAAAGATTGTAAGAAAATAGTCATCCTAACCTTCCAAATAGGAAAATTAAGTCCATCAAATTTAGGAGGGGTTTTGATGTTATCGGCCATGTTTACTAGTGAATGAATGGATGAATGCAAATGTTGATTAGCAAATTTTAAGGATCTCTCTAAGGATGTTAAGCCAAACCTAGAGTCCAAGCTCTGATACCAATTGAAAATCACCTAGAGGGGGGTTGAATAGGTGATAATGCTAATCAATGCACAAATAAAAATTATGATGCAACAATCTCCCAAAACAAGACCAGAAGGCGGATTCCCCGTGAAGGGCTCTGAACTCCTTCCTCGTGATTCCTCTGGATATGAGTTGGAGGTGCACAATGCAATCTTGTTGTATGGGACTTTGATTGACAAGATGAATGAACACAAGTGAATATTGCAATGAAAATAGAGAGCAAATAATAAGAGCAATGAAAGTAAAGCAAGAAGCAAGAGCAAGTAAACCAAACGCAAACACCGAGAATTTTTCCGAGGTTCGAGCACCCAGTTCTACGTCCCCGCCTTCCCCATAAGGATTTCTAACCACTATAACTTCACAAAGATGTTACAAATACACCGGAGTACCCAACTCCACAATCTCAAGTACAAGTTCTCTCTTGGTGATCAAAAGACCACAAACTCTCTTTTGAAAATGTCTCTTCCCTTACAAAGATCCTTGTAGAATGATGAGAGGATTGAAGCTCTTGTGTGTAAGTGAAAAGAGAAAGAAAATCAGAGAGTTTTGAAAAACATTTCAGAAAATGAGAGAAATATTCAGCACAAAAACCAAGAAACAAAGCTCTTTTGAATGCCTTAAACTCTTGAAACTTTTGCAAATTTTTCTAGTAATGGACCTCTCCCTAAACACCCCTATTTATAGTAGAGGGTTAGGATTTAAAGATAAACTCACTTAAGACAAATTAGGAAGTATTAGGATTAGTAAATATCATTTAAACCTTTTTAGAAAGAAAAAGACAAAATAAAACAACTCAGAAAAATGGCCGTTACTATTCAAACGGCTCTTTCGGTCGACCGGTCGGTCGACCGGAGTTCAAATAATACGACCGTTGCGGGATTCCGGTCGACCGGTCGGTCGACTGGGCAGAAACAGAGAGCAATGCCATCTCAGTCGTCCAGCCGCCCGTCGACCGAAGGACTTCGGTCAGCCGCCCGGTCGGCCGAAAAACGTGCACACGGATACGCACCAAAAACTGCCAGAACCTCGGTCGACTGGGACGGTCGACTGTTCTGACCTGACAGAGTGCGGTCGACTGGTCGGTCGACCGGCTCAGGCCAAAAATCAAAACTGAACCAGAATTTTGAAGGAATTTGAAATCTAACAAAATAGTTTTGATTTGAAACATGTATAATACCCAAAATTGAGTTTGTAAACAAAAGACTTTAAGTTAAAATAATTTTTACATATTTATATAGGAAATATTTTTGGAAATAAGATGTGCGCAAAAACGTGTGTGATAGAGCTTCAAACCTATTCACTATTCTTTAACAAACTATAAAATTAGAAACAAATCTAATGAAATATCTGAGTAATCTTGAAGTCTTGAGCCATGCAATGCCTTGCTAGAGCCTTCTCTTCTATGTTCCTTCCTTGACGTGCAAAAAGCCTTCTTTGCTCCATGAACCTAGAAATTCTTGCAATAGCAAAGCAATGGCCTCCAAATATGGTACTAACCTGAAACTTATCTTAAACAAACTAATTTGTACCAAATAGCTCTTATTTGTTTTGTTATCATCAAAACTCTAAACAAATGGAGAGTGTAACCTTTTGGGCCAACAGTTTTTGGGCTAAACTTCCATATCAAAAGAGTGTTTATCAAGAGTATTTTTCTTAAGTTTTCAAAGAGATTTCTTGAGTTTTTCATAACAACTCTATCTTGTTTTTTCTCACACAACTTGTGCTTTTCATTACTATATCAATCCTCTTAGGATCCTTATTGTGAGAGTTATTTTTGTGATCAGAGAAGTGATCACAAGTTTTTATTCTTATATTGTGAGGAGTTGTAGAGGTTGTGGCTTCAGTGAAGAGAGTTTTTGTGATGATCAAGTGAAGTGATCACCAAGTGTTCCAACTTGTGGTTGGAGGAATTGTAAGAGGTGCGGCCTCGATAAGCTAGTGTGCTTGCGTGTGTTATTCTTTGCGGGAACAAGTGAGGGACTTGCGGGTCTAAGAGTTCTTGAGGGAACTCATTGTAGGTGTTGCGGCACCAAGTGATCTTACGGGATCGATTCTAGAGAAAATCCTTCATAGTGCTGCAAGCGGGGACGTAGAGCAAGTGTGCTCGAACCTTGAAACAATTCTTCCGTGTTTGCGATTGCTCATCTCTCTCTCACTTGTGTTTATATATCTTGCATGCTTATATTATTTATCTCTTTATATGCTTGATATATATGTGCTTAAATGATATATGCTTTGGATTATTTGCTCACACTTGTATTCAACTAAAAGAGCCATAGTGGCACCTCAACTCTTAATCTAAAAGAATCTTAAGGAGATAGTCTAGAGCCCTTGACCGAAAATTCAGTTACACTCTTATGTTATACTTTGTGTGTTTGCGTAATATTTTTAGTTTGCTTAAATAATTTTTTTTAATTCAGCGTTATTGAGCATTAGATTAGCTTGTCACCTATTCACCCCCTCTAAGTGACCTACAATATATATATATATATATATATATATATATATATATAATTTTTTTTATAAGGCATAAAAATATTTATTTTAGAACTCTAAGTGTATAAGTGTATAAAGTATGCATATTTCATCAAAATAAATATCAAGACTAAATTACTTTTTCAATCTTTCTTCCTTACCTCAAAATCAAATATATAATTTTATTTTGATCAAGTATAAGAAATACTAATTATTATCCCCTTATTCCTTAAGATTAACTTAATTTCTTAATAAGTCAAAGTACTATTTTTCTTTTCAAAAAGTTTTAAAGAAAGGATTTTTTCCTTCTATTTTTTTATATCTATTAGTAAAACCTAAGTTAGTATGTTAGTAACCCTCCCTCATACCCAACTCATGCATTGCTCTCAATATATGAATGAAATGCAATAATACATGAAAAAGGAGAAAGGGAAGGAATATTATCATCTCACGGTGGTGGATCCGGTGATGGTCTTATTGGGCTAAGCGTTTCTACCCAATTTAGATACTGTGAATTTTCATAGAACCCACCTTTTATGACCTTTTTCTATTAATATTTTTATACTCCCCAATATGAATAGGATCATGCAAGATCCTAGAATAAATTTTTTTCCGGTTATATGATCAATCTTGGGATACCATTACAGAGTTATATTGATTTAAACCTTGGTCCAATAATGGAATATGCTTTTGTGAAATGGATGATTTGGGCTCAACAATGAAAGGAATAGGAACCAATACTGACTAGAAAGTAAAATTCAAATCAAGTTTAAGTTCGAGAGTCGGAGCTATTTCATGAGTTTAGTCCAAATCATAGAATTGAAGTTCACATTTATTTCCTAACAATAGAATGTGACTATCCAAATAGATGGTTCATGTTCAAGCTCCATAGGGATAAGAATTAGTGTTGGCTTCTGAATTGGGTTCAAATCAGGTAAGGATACCAGAGTCAGCGTAAATTCAAAAAGTGAAACTGAATCACAATATTAGGAATTAGTGTTACATTCATCTTCAAGTTCAATCTCATTGAAATGAAAACTTGCCAATTTGTCAATGGGTTGGTATTGGTCAAGTTTAAAATTTTGTGGTGAAATTGAATCTTTGTTAAAATCTCCAAGATACCATGATTTTTTGTCAATATGGCTAGGAGAATCAGGAATGGTCGGAAATATATTAGGTAGAGTTTCCTCATTCCTATCATTAATTGTATTGACCAAATGATTCACTTTTACTTCTAACCTATTGATAGATTGGATAACATTATTTTCGAACTGAATCAGGTCTTTCATACTCTTTTCTAAGTCAATAGATTCTTCTTGTTGTGGTTGGACTTGAAATTAGAGTAAGGATCTAGGATTTGAAAATTGTTTGGGAGAACTAAGTTCGCTATGATTTGTACTTGTCGTGTGGACTCAAGGAAGGCTTCAAAACTCTTTTTTAAAAGAAGATTTTTCTTTTATAGGTTGGTCTTAGTATGAAATATATGAAGCTGTTTATTGGTAGGAATGTTGATAGTAAAACTCAGGGGAGTTGTATCCCCACTGGCTTGGTGAAGAGTGATGATGATTATCCCAATCTTGTTCATAGTACTAGAATTGGGGCATATGTTAATTCGGATAAGACCAGTCTGATATACTTGGTTAAAGTTAAAGTTATGTAATGTCGAGTTGGTAACATCCGAATTAAAAGAGGTTGGGGTAAAATATTGATTTGAATTATAATCAGAATAATTATAATTATAATCTATTTTCACAAGAATAAAAAAAAACAAACAAATAAACAAACAAAAAAAAAAATCTAGCCTATGTTAGGATAAACTTTAGACCTAGACGACTCCTAACTGTTGATTATCCACAGGAGGTATATTGCAGAACCTGACCACAAGTTAATCGGTCAGGTAGGGGCAAGACCAGTAGGAGGTATCCGTGCCTAAGCAACGACCCTAATTATACCAACTCACCAACCTTCGGGGTTTCGCCCCTCAATCCCCAACCTTTGATACTGATTTAACAAGAGTCAACTTCTAATAACTTTTCCCTTAGGTCCATCCCTATTTGAGTCCAAGATGTCCCTAGGGCCAACGTCTACTCAATTTTAAGTTAGGCTGGGTTTGTGAGTGAGGAGATGATTTTTGAACTAAGGAAGGGTAATGACTTCCCCACCTTATGTTGTTTAACGAGTTATGCTCTTAGATCGTTTTCGTGCTCGTGTGCAAGTATATAGCAAAAATAACACCCAAGTAATATAACAAACCAGTGTGTTTCCTAAGTTATATGCAATGCAGACGTACTTTTTTCTCCAACACTCTTCAACAGTAATATAAAAGGTAAACGAATTAGACATGTGCCCTAAATGCAAGGCCTAGTCATTTTTAGCATTTAACAATCACTAAGTTACTGTTGATTTATAATTAGTATATACAGTGATCTAAATATGAAAACTAATAGCTGCAGAAGGTAAAACTTTGAATTTCAAGCAACCTATAAGAAAACAGGTTAGTAGTCCCTCCACGATTGCTGCACAAACGTGGCTTTTGTCGCGTTTTCGCGACAGTATTATGAGCCTCTTAGTTAGCTTCGGGCCCAATGGTGATGGAACTGCTTCCTAAAAGAGCGTTTGGCTCAGGCCGGTAGGAGAGCCCCCTAATTTATCAATAGAGGGAGCAAAAATCAGGCTTTGTAACCCCTGCTCCCCGGTGTACGTATCACCGTATCGGTACGCAATACGACGTATAAATTGATTTGACCTTTCTGGTAGTCATATTGAGCCGATATCAGTTTCAAAAATTATTTTCTAATATTTGAGATTTTTCCGGATTTTCTGGAATTTTTCTGGATTATTTTGGAAAATCTCCATAGTCGGTGTCGACCGATACCGATAATAGGCTCTACGATTTTTATTTCATAAATGGAGTAGAATTTTGAGAATCCGCTTTCACCATGTGCTTTAGAATCGTGTTCTCTATGTTAGGATATTTTTGGAGATTTTTCTGAATTTATCGAAAATCCGGCAAAACCGGTGTCGCCCGGTATCGGCGAGACACCCCTCTTCTCTCTCTCTCTCCTCACACTCTTCCTCTCTCTTCTCTCAGCGTGTCCTGTGGGGCCACCACGGCCGGCGCGCCGCCGGTGGCCGGCGACCCCCCGACTGGAGGCCGCCCCTCCTCTTCTCTTCCTTTCCTGTCTTTCTTTTTATTTTCTTTCCTTTTCTCTTCTTCTTTTCTTCCTCTCCCTCCATCTCTTTCTCTCCCCCGCTCTCTCGTTCTCTGGGAGCCGCCGCCGGCGGCGGAGGCGCCGGCGGTGGCCAGCCCCTGCCCCCTTCTCTCCCTCTCCCTTTATATCCCTCTCTCTATCTCTACCTCTCTCTCTTTCCCCTGGCCTGACAGCCGCCGGCGGCCGGGACCGCCGCCGGCGGGGCCCTCCTGCTGCCGGCCAGCAGGGCTGGCCGGCCTGCTCACAGCAGCAGCAGCAAGAGCTGCTGCTGCTATTGCTGTTGTATTGGGTTCGGGTATAACCCGAACCCAATAACACTATTGGGGAGGGGGTTAGGTTTAAACCCGACCCGTTACCCATTACATTAAGTTATGGGTTGGGTCGTGGATTCAAACCCGACCCGTTATGAGCCCAAACCCGCATCCAAATCCATTACAGGTAATTTGCATAAAACCCCCTATTACATTTCAATATTTGCATTTGCAATATTGTTATTTACGTATTTACCCTTTTTGTAGTATTCGGGCGATATCGAGAGCATCCGGACTCCGATTTGGACGATTCTGGATCCGTTGCGATCGTGGAAAGAGAGCGACATTCCCATGACCAGTTTGTGAGTGTTTTCCTTGTAATAAATCATATTTATTTATGTTTCATGAATTGGGTGATTGTTTAGGTAAATAAATCGTGATTATGGGTAACTCACTAGATTGTTAATAATGACTTAATTATAGAAAAGGCATATTGGGTGATGCTTGATAACATAACCAATAACATAATAGTTGCATCTGCTTCATGATTTCATATAACGTATAACATCTAGTTCACATAATGTATACCTGATAGATAACCATAGTAAAATGGTTAGATTATTATTCCACATGGTTTTCTTCCATCTATCACATCTGTCACTTCATAGCCATCAATCATGATTACATAGTACTGTTATATGTGCACTAATACACGCGGACTTCATGATATCAGATACGGTCACTATTACACTATCACCCTTACAGACTCCCGATACACGGAATACTGTATTGCATATAAAGATTTGTTACACGCTATGCCGTTAGTTGATATTTCACCATTTCATAGATACCGAAATTCACGACACTATTCCTGCATGTTTGGGACCTACTGATATACGGCTACCCTAGTACACTGGATACCGCATGTTATATTGATATCATCATTACATGGATGCTCGATACATTGTTATCTCATGTTCACACATCACCCATGCTCATCACACGAGAGTACATGTATGTATTGTTTCCATCTTATTGTCATATGACTCACCGTGCACCTTACATGTATTATTGTTCCCTGTTATCCCTGTATTCCTCTTATATGATTGTTTCCTGTTACTGATATGGATATTCCCGTTACTGGACATGAGAGCTGTTGATATGCGATATGTGGAATCCCACATCTATTGTTCCCGTTTCCCGTTATATTGTTCCTGTTATATTGTTCCCGTTTCCCGTTATATTGTTCTATGCTATCAACAGAGCTCAAGTCCAGTTAACATGCTACCCGTATCATGTACTGTATTTGTTCTTGTTACATTGTATACTTGACATATCAGATCATAATGATAACTTGGGTATGGGGGAGACTTGACAGTTGATTAGATCTTATTGGCTGATGTACTGGATCCATATTGTTAGTCCCACTGCAGGGGACGGTTGTGCTGCCTACCAATAGCTCCATGAGCTCCCGTCACTTGATTCATGCTCCCCTCTTAGCGGAGGGCCCTGGTCTCAGCAGCCAGGGGTCCGTTTAAGGCCGTGATCCCGGGTATGCACGGGATACACCTACCTGATAAGAACTCCTCGACCACGGGTTTCCAATTAACATAATAAAACAGTATACACAATAGTGACGTCGGGAACACTTGTTATTTGGTCACTCTCTCGTTTGGATAATGGTACCCGTAGGCCATGTCCGGATGGGTTCGACTGGAGTGCGGGCTCCAGTATGAACTGCCAGTGGTATGGGACACTGGAAGAGATTGATTAAAATACCAGGTGATGCTGATTGTTATTATTGTATAAATCACATGACATACTCGACTCATGTATATTATTGTCTCTTTCTATTTGTTACCATTCCTGATATGTTATCCATAATCATGTCACCTGTATACCTTGTTACATGTTCTTATATTTGTTACACTCGATGTCGTATTTGCTATTCATGGATGCATATACTCTGCATTGCATTTATTCTGTTTTCTGTATACCTTGCAGACATCACTGCTGTCTATGCACCACACCGTATGATGGTTATCTTGCATATGCCCATCTGCATGTTCACTTCTATCACGTCTCCACTAGCATGTTCATTTCTATTACATCACCACTAAACAACATTATTTATGATATAACTGATACGACCATAGACCTGACCTGATGATAACCGGCTAGGTAGTGATGGTATTAAAAGATAACATGCTTGTATCTTTCATGTTTAGATACTTCTGCTGCTACTTATATGCTTATTATATGCGTAGGATATGGTATCACTATTACAACAGCATGTCTTATCTATTATTATTGTGCTTGTATTATTATAGTACATATTATTGCCTCCTTCATTTTACCACTTACTAGGTCGTTTTCTGACGACCCTGGGTTTGCATGCCCAGGTTAGAGATCTGAGTTACCATATCATCAGATAGTGCCTTGGATCACATAGGAGACTCTTCATCGAGATCATTCATAGGTATTGTTGTATTTTATTTCTGTTATCATACTCCTCCCAGTTTTCCTATCTGTTATGATCACTCACCTCTTTCTGCAGGTATTCTTGTACTTATTTCATGCTGGAACTCAGGTATTGATGGAGGTTATTTATTGTACTGAGGCTTAGCGTATGTACGTGAGGGTTTTCCGCCCTGCGTATGTACGTCGCCATAACGTCCCGTACCTGCGGGATCGGGGCGTTACAGGCTTTGCTCCCCTTTTTCAAAATGAAGAAAGAAGGGTCGAAGTTTAAACCGCTCACAGTAGTTCTACCCATAGAAAAGTTCATGAAAGAGGCGATCATGGTACTTGAATTCATTTACGATCCCGAGTTTCCAGACACGTCGCACTGCCGCTCGGGTCGAGGCTGCGAGGGGCCCGAACCAAACCGACAAACGGAAACAGAAGCCTTTTGACTCACTCACGTACGGCTCACCCTCAAGTCCTAGGCAGGTCGGTCGGATCTTTCCCTGTTGTTCTGTTCCTGCCACAAGAAAGACACACGGAAAAGGTATGATATGCCCAACACGTGGCAAATTTGATTAATGCTACTTCTGATAGTTTGGAATAATTAGAAAATTATAAAAATGAAACCCTTCATTTTGAGCAACAAAAAGCGATTAATCAGGTTCAACACAACTAGTTTTCCAACAAGCCTTACAGAAGGCTCTATGAACTCTGAATAGTTGTTTGAATAGCGAGCTGCTTTCTAGAGCAGAGGCTTATTGTAGCAATATATCCACTGTAACCCCTTATTTTCTGAAATTAGCCCACGCACAACTAAACAAAGAAGTAAAAGAGTTAAATTGTTAAAGTAAATCAAAAAGAAAAGAAAACTTACCGTCCCTCCCCGACAATGGCACCAATAATTATGATCGAGCAAAACCTGCACAGAAAAATACAACTTTTAGAACAATGCTACGTTCTCAATGCTACCGTGATAGCAAGTGGCTATATGGGTCATGATCCACAGGGAGGGACTGTAATGAAAGCGTTATGTAAGCTTCTTCTTTTAATTAACTAAAACAAATTTAAAAGCTTTCTTTTCAGTTTTTAAAAAAATAAAAATAGTTAAGGCTAATCTAAGTTAAAAGAATTCTAAAGAAGAAGATGGGATTGTTGTTAAAGAAGAAAAAAAAACGAATTTAGAGAAAAAGAAAGAAAGTGTTGGTTTTGAGATTTGTTAGATTAATCTAAGAAAGAAAAACAGAAAAGAGAGAAAGGAAAAAAATGACCTCTGTTGTATATTAAACGTACCATAATTCGATGGGAAGTAATGTAAAACAAAATACTAGAAAGAAATACATTGAACGCGGTGCTTAGCTAGATCGAGTATGATGAAGAAAAATGAGAAACTTTCATTGATTGTCACCTTCAATATAAGTTTCTTGAGAAAGGATTACAATAGTGTCACTCTACAATAACTCATCCTTTCTTTAATCATGTAACGCTCTCTAACCTAAAATAAAATCAAATTACATTGAAAAAGAAAAAATAAACTAAAGCTCTCTCTAGAGTGGTGCCCCTCTACCTTCGAGGCGTGAGGTATTTATAGGGAAGAATTAGGGTACGGATAAAAGTACAGAGATAGGGGGAGCAAATGCTCCCCCGTGATTTGAAAACAAAGCCGTAAAAACCGCGGCTTTTGCCGCATTTTCGCGGCAAGATCCTAGTCATAGGGCCAGAATCTGGGTGCATGTGTCTGTTCATTTGTCCTCTATCCTTTTGTGCTCTCAGATTTTAAATTTTTGATTTAGATTTGACGAAATATCCTTTGATCTTCAGCTCAACCAATTGGGTCTTCAAAAATCTGTTTTTTCTTGAATTTTAATTGGTCTTTATCTTATCTGATATACCCGGTCTTCAGATAAGATGGCTTCTAGAAATTCTAATTTGAATCGATCTCCTTTCTTTTAAACTTTTGGATTTAATTGAATAAATCTGTCAATCTCTCTCTTTTTTCCTTAATTATCCTGCACGCTACGAGACCTGAAAAATACATTAATAGCAGAGTTTTATTTAAATATAAATACAGAAATGTGACACATATGATATGAAAACATGTAATGCACGTGTATGATCAACAGCTATACACATACAAGCGGAGCAAAATAGTGCTGGAGTAAGATCACCGAACAGTGTTTAATCACTAAAGTGCTCGAGAAACTCAAAAATGACTCGATCTTAAAATGCGAGTCTAAAATCTGACAGAGTTCCACCTAGGCATGTATAGTGATGAAGTGCTGAGCGCTATGTCTCGCCTATCAGGCGGAACTGAGAGACCGTGAACGATCTAAGCGCACCCCCTTTCAGGAAAGTGAGCTGTAAAAAGACTATAAGGTTTAATAGGGCCAAAGGCCAAGTTGGTGTTGGCAGAAAATAACGTTAGCACCACACAAGCACACATATAAGCAGAGAAGTAGCATACAACAGCGTTGAGTGCTAAACGAGAGACTGTAATAGGTCTAAGCGCACCTCCTTTCGAAAAGTGGGCTGGGCATAAGAGAGATCATAAGGTCTAATAAGATCAGAAGCCAAATCGATACCTGCAAAAGATGTTAGCACCCAACTATACCAAAAATATAGATAATTCCTAAAATACACAGTAATTTTATAAAAATACAGGAAATTCCTAAAAAAGGTAGAAAATTCTTAAATACTCAGAAAATTTCTAAAAATACACAGATAATTTTTAATACACAAAAAATTTTAAATATACAGTTAAATTCTAAAATACAGGAAAATCCTAATAATGCCTAGATAATTTTTATAAATACAGGAAAATCCTAGAAATATCCAAGAATATTTATACAAGTCCAAATACCACAATTATCACAAATAATGCCCATAATATTTATATAAATATTTTTACAGCTATTTTTACAAGGGTAGAGTATTCGCCTAAAATCAGGAAAATACCCGATACCACGTGCACTTGTGCACGTGTATGGAAAAGAGTGTGTGGGATGTGTGTGAAGGCCTAGGTCTTTTTGTGAGCTATAGGAGGAAGGGAGAGAGAAAGTGAGTGTTAGAAAGAGAATCTAGAGAGAGAAAGTGAATATTTTGTATTTAGAGGAGAGAGAAAATTTTGGAACTGTGGAAGGTGGAGGTGGGTGGAGAAGCAGGTGGTAAAGGCCAAGGTGGCTAGTGGCCTTAAGTAGGAGGAAGAGGGAGGGAGAAATCTAGCGAGAGAAAGCAAAAGGAGGAGAGAGAAAGTGTTATTTTAGGTGTTTTAAGAAAGAGAAAGAGATAGAAGAGGGAGGGTACAGGATGTCTAGGGCGATGGGAGGAGTTTGTGGTGGTGGTCATGGTGGTGGTGGAGTAGTAGGAGTTTTTAGAGAGAGAAAGAGTGTTTTAGAGAGAGATTAGTGAGAAAAAATGGAGGAGAGAGGGCGAATTTCGGTTTTGGGGTGTAGGGATGAGTGAGAGAGAGAGAGTTATTAGAGATAGGGAGAAGCTTGCAAGGGAAGACAAGTGGTTGGCTTCTTAAAGAAGCCAAAAAGTTTGTAGAATTTTAGAGAAAAATGGAGAAAAGAAAAAAAAAAAGAAGGAAAAGGAAAAGGGAAGGAATCTAAATGTAAACAGTAATTTGTTAGAAGGTTATGTGTAAAATTGATCTTATATAGTATTAGAAAAAGAAAAAGAATAAAAAATGAAAAGGAAAAGAAATTAGAAGGAAAAAGAAAAGGAAATGAAGAAAGAAGAAAGATTTTATTTAATAAATAAACAAAAATAAAATGGTATGAAATATTATCAGGTACATTTTAGACTAAGTGTAGAGTCACGTGCAAAATTTCAAGTAAAACGGAGGTAAAAAAGCACATAAATTACGCAAATACTGACAAAACATCGAAAACCGTAAAAAGATACAAATTCAGGAATCAGAATATTACACCCCTTTCCCCCCGCCCGCCCTCCCCCCCGCCTGCCCACTCCCCCTCTCACAGATTTGTTAGATCGGACTCCAACCGAACAGATAGCCGAACATATCTGGGGGAGGAGAGGGGAGGAGGGGTGAGTGGCGGGCCGTCGAGGTTGGGGGAAGGCCAGGGGAGGCGAGGGGGAGGAGGGGCAGGCGGGGGGGAGGGGAAGGCTGGGGACGTGGAGGGGGAAGAGGAGGAGCGCTGGGAAGGTTGAGGGGGGAGGGGAAAGACCGGGGAGGCGGAGGCGGAGGAGGAGGGGTATGGGGGTCACTAGAGAAGAAGGAGGAAGAGATGGAGGAAAGACCAAAGAGGAATAAAAAATGTGTATTTTGGACTTTTCACCATGAGTGAAATGGACAAAAAAAATATAACAGCACACTTGTAGGGATTGTTTAGATTCAAGAAAGTGAGCGGAAGTGAGGAAGTAGGAGGTAAGTTTTTTTCCTTAGAAAAATGAGAATCTGTGTATTTTTCCGGTATTGGTTGATAGTTGGGAAGTGAAAGTGGAAAATATATTGTGTTTTTTCAGTGTTTGGTTAGTAATGTGGAAGTGAAAGTGAAAAAATTGACCACAAAATTGTCATAAAATAATATTAAAATAAAAATTAATTATGAAAAAATTAGGTTGTAATTAGAATGCAAGTGAGATTTACATGAGCACAAATTAACTGTTTTGAGTTACAACTTATTACAAATGATATTTATATGACCATAAATGTAACTGTAGCACTGTGAAATTAAGAAAATGATTGTGTTAAAAGGAAAAGAGAAAAGAAAAAGAGATTTTCTCTTTTTTTTTTAGGTATTTAGATGGACAACAGAAGTGAAAAATGACACTTTCTTACTTCCTCACTTCCGCCTACTTCTATGAATCCAAATGATTAATCTACGGTTCTACATTAATATTTCACATTTCCATACTGATTTTGAATAAAATATCGGTTTAAATCGTGTTTTGGTCTCTCTTGTAGATAATCAAGACAAGAAGGGCAAAAGGGTACTAAGAACTTAATTAAACCCATTTTTGGGTAATTAATCCGCATTTCTTGGAGACCAAGTAAGGGAGTTTCTAGAAGATGCATTGAACCTAGACCCTTGCGGGTGTCTCAGGCAAATCTGGACGAAAATAACCGAATCTGAGTATATCTGGAAGTTTCCCGAAGCGAGGCGAACCCACGCACAAAAACTAGGGACCTAAGTCCCTGGTATTGCCATGGAAACATGACAATAGCCGCATTTCCGCGGAAAGATGGTGGGCCTACGCGTTGATTTTCAACGTGTGGCCTCGTCTCGTCTTCTAGAAGCCTCTTTTGCCTATATATACCCCTACAAATGCCCGAAACAGAAGCATATTGAAAATATGCTAGATTTTCTCTCTTTTAGTGTAGTTAGTGTAGGTGTTCTTCTTCTTTCTTTTATATTTTTATTTCATTTTTAGATCATGTATTAGGGCTGAGAGATTCAGAGAGAGAAAGAGAGAGAAAGAGAGATTGATGTAATAAATGGTGACAATTTATATAAATGTGTCTCCTTTCTTCTCCATTGTAATCTTTTTCTCTCTTCTGCATGATACTTAGCTAGTTTTTCTTCTCATGGCAATCTAACTACTAATCACTAACCATCTAACCACTTACTTAATAATCCACATGAAGCTAATAACCTCTACAAGGCCTTGCTCTTGCAAGAGCTATTGATGGCTCATGATGATGGATTCTAACATTCTAACATTTTT